>JACEVL010000618.1:2267500-2330000 GCA_020284085.1 Aporrectodea caliginosa | reverse complement strand
GTGCAATTAAGGCTTTGATTGACTGATTGATTGATTGATCGATTAATCGATTGATCGATCGATTGATTGATCGATACATAATACATTCAGTGAATGGAAACCCGAGTTCATGACCTTTGTATTCGTACTCCTCCTCTGCTATTAAGTTCTAGGGCCTTCGCATAGGAATTATGCCACTGCTCGCTTTCTGGTAGTGCCAGTTCCAAGCCTGGATAAAGGAGGAGGGCGACGCTAATGATCTTTGTTATCACACAGTGTCGTTAAACTGAAACTGCTGCATAGGAATTAGAAATGAACGCCCCACCCTGAGTCCAACTTTAGTAGATCAACCAAGCCAGTAATAATATTGATTCTGCCAGAACCTGTGAGATGTCATCTGAACAAAATTGCTTTATTATTTGAGTGCTGATAAGAACGGCAGTGACAACGATCTCTACCCATACAAATCGCTCCCTGCAACTTGTGGACGTGACTCTGGCTTGACTTCGGACGAATACGGTCTCTGGCGTTTCAATACGTGACATTTCCTGGCCGTACACGGTTAGTTTTTCGACGAAAGAAATCCTATAAGAAGACTTTTCCATGCAGACATGAATCGTCGGAACACAAGACGGCTTTTAATGAATTTTGGGAACCGGACCACGTCACGATCCGCTGCATGAAGAGCAAATACAAGTCTCAGATGTACAGCCAGACTTATATGCAAGACTTTAAACTTCAATATCAAGACACATTCCAAGACTGAGACAAAAATCAAGACAGTGGGGTACCAAGACTGAAACCGAGATCAAGACACGAGGTCCAAGACAATAATTCAAGACAATGTTAATTTGCATATTTTTGGGGTGATTTGTCCTATATTCTGGAGTACCTGTAGGTGGACTGTAGAAGGATGCAACTGAAAGTTGATCAGATGAATGTTTTTTCCTCTTTTTAAATATTCTTCGTATTTTTTTACATGCTTCGCGCTTCCAGTTACTAGTTATCCGAACGGCAGAGGACAATTTTTTAGTGCAGGAACTAAAAACAGTTTGTGCGAGACTTATGGAGACCGCTTCTTCAAGACAGTTTCCAAAAAGTGAAGAAATGACTTCGAGACCAAGACTGAGACCAAGACAATAGGTTCCCAAGATCGTGCTGAGACATAAAAACACCTCTCGCGAGACGTCTCAAGACTGAATCTCGAGACCATACAACTCTGGATACAGCCAGAACATAACTATCTAACTATTATAATTACGCACCGCTTGTGAACTGAACTGAATAAATAAGTAAAGTAAGTAAGTATATCCTTTATTGAGAAACACTAGCAAACGCACAGCACTGTACGTGGCAAGATTAATACATTCAAACAAATAAACAAAAATTTATATATACAAACAAAGACTTGAATGAGAGGCTTTATTGTACATCAGAGGAACATAGAATAAGCTGGTGGTCTGCGTTTCGCTTTAGAGTAATGCTTTAGAATATTTGGAGTTTACAATAATTACGATTACGATGTAACTGTAAGTCTTTGTAGCTGCAAGTGCCTATTTATATTTATATAGCGCCCTTCCAGAAAACTCATCAGATGAGTTCCCGACCTGGCTGTACAAGACCACAATCGAATAGAATGGTCTTCTACTACTTGCAAATCTACTAGATGCAAGGAATGGAGAAAACGCTGATGGCGCAGGCTGTATGAGAGGCATTTGTATTGACATACATTCCACTGAAATTCATACAGCGCCATACTTTGTAACCTGAAGAAAGACAAGCAACTCAATCAATCAATGAATCAATGAATCAATCGATGAATGAATGAATGAATGAATGAATGAATGAATGAATGAATGAATGAATGAATGAATGAATGAATGAATGAATCAACCAACCAATCAATGAATCAATGAATCAATAAATCAATCAATGAATGAATGAATGAATGAATGAATGAATCAATCAATCAATCAATCAATCAATCAATCAATCAATCAATCAATCAACCAATCAAATCAACCAACCGCGGGTGCCAACCAACCAACGTGTGAAACATCAATCATTCAATCAATCAGGTCAGTCATGCTCGAGTTCTCTCTAATAAGATGTTAAAGGCAATCAATCAATCACATCAACAACTGTTGCAAAACTTCTGATATGCGGCTCCGCGTGGTGGGGATTCGCCCGATCGGGCCAAGAGACCTAGCTCGGATGCGAAGATCGGGCTATCTTCCGCTGGACTCAGCTGCGCGATGAATGAGCGACGCCGAAGACGACTACTACGATCGTTGTCCGATGCCGGACTCATGTGCTCCGTTCGATCTTCCCTCCAGCTGTTGTCCGCCACCATGACCTTCGACCCAGACCACATGACTTTGTCCTACCGCTAAAGATGACAGGAATTATATCCTCCATTGGAAGTTTGATGTTGCCCCGTCCAAATGGTCCGATATTTCAAAACTATTAATTATTTCCACTTCTCTTTAGAAATGGGTTGCGGTGTGTCAACCTAGTGATTCATTATTAAACGAATATATATATAATTGTATGGTGGAAGTGCTTGCAAAGGGGATAAGCAAGTCACCATGAACTGCATACTACACACGGCCGCTGAAACTGTGGCGGCATGCAGTCAGGCACCTCTGTCCCTCTGACAGACGTTAGTAAATTATTAAAACAATGTAATAAATTATTAATGAATGATGCATTGATGTGGCGATGCAACAATCCAAAAGAGTATTCTTTTCCTTTGAATTTAAATAGGACTCCAAAGGATTACGATTCATAACACGTGATAACACAGAACGCCATCAGATAAAAGTGTAAAGATGTAAAATGTAATGAAGTCGCAAATGTAAAAAAGCAATAATATTCAATTGCTAAAAGTGCAATAATGCAAGACTGTATTAATAGCGTCACAGTGTGATGATGATGTAATCATTCCACTCAGATATTCTCTCAGTTTCAGTGTCCCCCAATTATCGTTTATTTGTATTGTATTGTATTGTATTGTATTTGGCTATTTATAAAGCGCTTCCCACAGCAAAAGCCTTTCAGAAGCGCTCCCAGTGCGAGCAACCCGAGGGAAAAGGCAGGATTTTAGTTTCGAAAAAGATGAGGAGAGACTACCAGAAAGGATGGCAGAGCGAACCGGTGGAGGAAGTCCATTCCACAGAGAAGGACCTATGCAGGCGAAGGATCTGGATTGAGCCATCGCAGTCCTGACACGGGGAACAAAAAGGTCAAGCTGATCAGAGGATCGGAGAGGACGCAGCGACGTGGCAGAGAGTGGGCGAAGCATGAGATCGCAAAGGTACTTCGGAGCAAGACCCATCATTATTTAGCGCCACTTTATACATACCTATATACACACATACATTACATACATATCCATACATACACACATATAAGCATGCATACATGTATGAATACTCGGCGCAAATGGACCTAATCGGTTCAATTCTCTTCGCTAATTCGATTCCTGTAAGAGCAGCGTTGAAAAAACATCATCATAACGAAACATTATTTCGCACTGTTTCCTCTTGCCCTTTGACCCCACCATCTCCATCGGCCGAAGAAATAATGGACCTTTCTATCGGGTTGTTTGTAGTAAAACGTTGACCTCACGAACCCTCATCCGTAGCCCCCAGCCTTTGGGGCTTCTCCCAACAGTCCTATCCGCGCCTTAATAAATGTTCGTAAGTATGCATTTTTTATGCAACTCCACCATAAATCTACCTGTGGTAGTGCCAATCCCAAGCTTGGAGAAAGGAGGAGGGCGACGACTAATAATTTTTTTTATGACAGTGTCGTAAAAAAAGTAACTGGCCGTTGTAGTGTTTTAGCTGTGAAACACAGCAGAAGTCGGCATTTTACAGATTACTATAGCGAAGACGAGCACAGGTCAGAATCTGATGTTGTTAGTATGCTGCACTTGAAGCAATTGACGACTCGTGCGACATTTATTTATACAACAAGTTTCCACTTTAAATATATTTATACAACAAACGAGAGTTAAAATGATCTCTCTTGTCTAAATATGTTTATGCCAAAAAACAGAAACAGAGAACTTTTACGCTTTGGTTTTAAAAAGTAATTTTGAGCAATGATTCTATGAAAGAGCTGCGGGTCAAGACCTGATCCCGAACATCGTTTCAGTTACTTAACTGACAGGGTTAGTGAAAAGCTACAGGGATGAACCCAAAGCATGCCTGCCAGTTGTAAGTATACATGCTGTAAGAGCCCGACCATTGATGCTATGAATGTGCGTATGCAAGAAATAACCAAGGGCAATGAGGATCATTTATTCGTATACATCGCCGCCAAATGACTGGCGTCAGGAACTGATGATGATGATGATGATGACGATGATTACGATGACGACGACTACGACGATAACGATGATGATGATGTTGACGACGATGATAATGATGACGTACGTATGCCTGAATCCCTAGAGACTAAGTGTCCGATAAGTAATCTCTTTGTCGGAGTCCACACTCGACTGTAGCGCCACCTGGGCGTTGATGGACCTGCGTGCAGCGACTGTGGCGCCATCGGTCTGAGGTGTGAACGTCGTTCACGGTCCCTGTAATTAGACGGACTAGAAGGAAATGAGTTCGTCCCACTCTCCGTCTGTAGGCGTTTTTTATGGCTGTTTGTTTTTATACTAATCTTATCACACCTGTTTAGACGACCTAGAAAGTCACTGGAGATTCAAACGGGCGCTATATAAGTATCTACATACGTTCAAACATACATGCATATATAAAAACATACAACATACATATTTACATATGTAATTCTGTATGTATATCTGTAATCTGTAATTCTGTATGTACCTACAAACATACATAGGCCTACATACATACATTTGTAAATACATGAATACACACGTATGTGCGTGCATACATACATACATGCAACATATATTTAGGCCTATATGCATACATACATGCATACATACGTATGTACGGTAAACCAGAACTAGTACAAATGTATGTATGTAGTATGTACATATGTATGATTTTTTTTAACTCATGAGCAGTCATAGGCTAATTATGATACTTCAGAAAACGATAAGTTCTGAGCAATGATTTAAATGTCTCCAGAGATGGTGCATTCTTCACATGGTCGGGAAGACTGTTCCATGCAGTGGGTCCCTATGACAGGGAAGGAACAGTCGCCAAACCTCGTAGAAGACCGTGGGACTTGTAGCTGATTTTTATACGAGGGTCGTAGCCGACATCTGTTCCGGTTGTCTGCTAACCGAATGTAGAAGTCAGAGATGTAGTCCGGCATAAAATTAAGCAATGCTTTACAAATGATCAATAACAGTTTGTAGATAATCTGCTGAGTGAATGACTGGTTCTTGTATCATACACAGTGTCCATCTCAAACAGACAATCCGCTGCTCCTCCGATTGTTCGCCAAGATCTTTAACCATTCGGCTACTGTGTAACACGAGTTATAGCATCGGATGACAGCCTTTTAAAGGTATCTAAAGAGAGCGTTTAACCACTAGGATCTTAAGAACTCAAAGAAAAAACTGCCGCATAACATTGAATTATGTCCAAGTTACACGACTAGCTGTGCGGTAACGTCTTTCACCATTAGCGTTTTTCCTCCTCCTTCACTCCAACTGTTGCAAAATACGGTAAAAACTAGTCTGCAGACCTGAGAAAATTTCCCAAGATTGCTTCAAATTCCCCAGACCCAAGTCGGACCCCAAAAAGAGCCCAAGATCTTGGGAAAGTATGCATAGCCTTTATTACTTCATGATTCATTAGTGTCCATGCGCAAACAGACTTAATCCCATGCTCTCCGATTGTAGACAGAAATTTAACCACGACTACATAGGTGTAATAATAGCTTTTTAAAGGTGTCTAAAGAGAAAAGTTCAACACTAGGATTCGATCCACAGTTAATACATCTTGTGACAGCATAAGCCGATGACTTCGGCAGTAATTGTTTCGAACAACTATCACTTCCATTTGAGATCATTTTAACTCACAAAATTAGTGCCCGTATCCCCAATACTTTACTCATTTTGTAGGCCTGTAATAACAACGTTTCACTAGTATTTTTGTCGTATGTTTTTGCTATTTATCACAATGTACCTAATAGCGGTGTCTGTGTTTAGATTTTGCTATCAAAAAACGAATGCAATAATTATGCCTATTATGGCATTGGTCAACCACGTTTTAAAGGTGTCCAAAGAGAGCGCTGTAGTAAGTAAGTAAGTATAGCCTTTATTACTTCATTAGCAAATGCGTAATGGGATATCGAAATAGAATGTAAAATAAGTTAAATAACATACAAAACTTAGGTGTAATAACAATGTATAGTAATAATAATGAATAGAAAAGTTATAATACATGTTAAAGCATCCTGGTAGTGAATCTCTTTCTAGTGAGGAGGTCTGAACGTGAAATTTCACGGTTGTGAGGACGAGGCCGTAAAGAGTATTGTGACTCATGAACTAGAGTGCGAAAGCAATGGAGGTCATGCGCAGGGTCAGCCAGTATTATAGTGGCAAATGCGCGGTCAACTTTGACGCACATCTCCTGGAATGTAGGGGGGTTGCAGGGCAACAAGCCCTGCTTTATCAGGTTTTTTATATGAAAGAGCTTAGCCATTCTGGCTCGCCCAATTTGGCAAATCCCCACCAAAAGAAGAGAAGTACACCATTCGCGCAACAATGGTAGAGCGCACTACGTCATATAGACGATTACTGACTATCCGCGCCTCAGATTCACATTTCGGTGTGACCTTGCGCGCGTTACAAATTTATTTAATAATAATAATAATTACCAGTAAGCCCACGAGCCACCAGGACACGCAATGCAAAAAGGACTGCTTAGCTCTGCAGCATTTAATATTAATATGAAGGCAGAACCCGATTCCTTCAGAGAATGTAACACCAAGGATCTTGAGATCGGTAACACGGTCAATCGTAACAATTGGGGGATTGTGACATCAGTTCGGTAAATGGGACGGGTTATGATAATTTCACAGCACTTGCTCCATTTGGACCATTGCTCTAATTTAGGCTTTTCAATTAACTGTAAACTCAGCAACTATACCACATATATTAGATCTGTTTTCCTTTCCATTATGTAACTCACTGCGGTTTGTCAGTTTGTTCTATTAAACGAAGATATATATATTGCCGCAACATGAGCAAGTTCGGAAACGGTTTTTTAAATGCCTGATGTTGATATATTCGTTTATTGATCAAGCAGGAAGATACACCGCTTCACAACTTAAATCACACAAAAGCTACTATAAAGGCAAAAAGGGAATATAACGATTGAATTATTAAGATTTGGTGGTACCTGATGCAGGTACCAACAAATGACAGCCATCTTCATATTAAATGACTAGCAATTTTTACCCGGCGTTCGCCCGGTTTTCCCCAGGCGTAATTTTTAACGGCTGCAAATAAATGCTACTTACTTACTATATTTGCTGATGGGCTTAAAATATTTAAAAAATGTCCATATATCTGAATGGAAACGATATTTAGAGGTGAACATAGTTGCTTTGCCCGTGTACTGCACGGGTTATCTCTACCTTATAATTATAGGCAATATTATTATTTTGTTCCCCGTTCTTTACGGTTTATCTCTACCTGAAATAGGCGTATTATTTTGTTCCCCGTACTACACGGGTTATTTCTAAATTATAATAGGCGTATTATTTGCCGTTGGCCAGCGTGACGTAAGATTGCATATTTAGCATATTTTTGCATATTAATTTTAGTGACGTGGACAAATGGGCATGCTTATAATGTCCATAAATCGGAATTGAAAGCAAATTATGAGCTGAAAGTAATTGGGATGAGATAGAAATTCGAATAGCTAAAGTAAGTTTCGAGTTGCTTTGACCTAGAAAATCGGCAATGGCCGTGGTTGCAAAAAATGTGAGCTTAGTGTAATTAGGTCACCAAATCTGTAAATGGTTGCGCTGACCTAGAAATTCGCCCGTGGCGACTTCTGATTGGTTGCTAGATGCTCCGTGTGACGTAAGATTGCTTATTAAGCATGCGTGACGTGAACAAATGGCCTTACTATGGGCGGTATTGAAATAAGCTCGCTGAAAAGTTAAATTTAAAATGGCCATATATCGGCGTTTAAATAAAATCGCGAACTGAAAATAGTCGCGTTGACCTAGACGTTGCGTAATAATGCTTTGTAAATTTTTTTCAACTCGCTAAACCGTTCCGTTTCGGAGCCTTTAGCCGGACAGCGATGCATTGCAAACATACATACATACATACGGAAGGACAAACTTTAAGAATTATAGTATAAGATCAGTTTGTTCAACACAATCGGTCACATTGTCCCATGCCTTGCCTATGTGGCACTGGTCAACAATGTTTAAAAGGTGTCCAAAGAGAGTATTCTCTAACCAGTCGGTTACCGAGTCTCATGCTATCATTAGGGCGGTGGATTTTAACGATTATTATAATTCGATTAATCGTTAGAAATTGCAATCTATTAATTTCGGTTTGTGCGATCAATTTTCTTACTTATTTCATGATGTCGAGCGCCCCATTTCCGGAGTAAACAATATAGCGAAAAATGGTGATGTGAGAAATTAAACGACCATTTTGCATTTAAGGTAAATGCTGATCGAAAAGTCGAAGATTGCGACAAAATTAATTAACTGTCTTCATTGCAATAAACAGTTCCCTCACCGTGGTTCAAACACATAGATGACATATCATCCCCAGCTTGTGGATAGTTTTTTTGTAGATAGAAAGTAGTAACTGACTCAGTGACTATAGGCCTACATTATCACAGTTCTTCACGCTTTGCATAGTGGATGACAAACAAATTGAATTTAACATAAAAAATGGTGTACTGTAAGAAACCTTTATAATATTTGCTAGCAACGTTTAAAAGGTGTTCAAGATGAGCGCTGTAACAAAAGATATAAAAACTCCACCACTGCTTGTATTCTGGCAGTGCCAGTCCCAAGCCTAGAAAAAGGAGGAGGAGGACGCTAATGATATTTGTTATCAAACAGTATCGTTAAACTGAAACTACTACTACTGCTGTAACCAATTGGCAACTGCGCCAAACAGATGAAAATGATGATGATGATGATGATGATGATGATGATGATGATGATGATGATGATGACGACGACGACGATGACGATGGTTATGACGACGTCGAGTGTTAAACACTGAGACCAAAGAAAAGTGAGAAACGTCATGAATAATATTTGCATGATTGACAAGTCGTGTCAACGGTAGTTCCAAGTTGTCAACTGTTTGCGTTTGACGTGACGCCTGTTGACGCGTTTTGACACATCTTGACGACGAGTCAATGACGCCGAGTGACAACGGAGCTCGTAAACATCCTGACTATGATCTGTTGATCTATTTATATAGCGCCTTTTGTCACGAACGTCACAAACGATGGTCCATAATGAATTCACACGCTCACGTAAATAATTTGTGTCACGAAGGTTGCCGATGCATATTATGGAACACCACACACGCACACGCACACAGACATTCATACACATACACACACGCACACACATGCACACACACACACACACACACACACACACACACACACCGATAGACAGACGCACACATATGCACACACGCATACACACACACACACACACACACACACACACACACACACACACACACACACACACACATGCACACACACACACACACACACACACACACACACACACACACACACACACACACACACACACACACACGCACAAACTCACACGTATACACACATACGCGTGAACGCACACGCACACACATGTAAACACATCCTTTTGATATGTATGTCATTGCATGAGATACGCATATTATACATTCCGAGTTGAATATATGAACACATAATATTTTTTATGTACATGTATAAATGTACAGACTCTGCATTGTATAGAAATATATGTATACAGTGCATAATACATTAATTTTAGATTCATATTTAATTTCTGCATACATGGATATAAACATAGTTATCTATTTCTGTCTTCTAATTATTAATATTTATTAATTAGTAATTGTAGACCTACACCTATAATTAACACGCATATGTAGGGCTATATATATATATATATACATATATATATATATATATATTCTAAATCTAATGACTATAATTTATAGTGCCATTTTGTGTATTTGTAGTGTACGTTGCATGGACGTATATGTCTTTGTATATTATATCATATTTTTATCCATCTAGTTTAACTTGCGGGAATCTTGCAATCTTGATTGCTTGAATGTTTGCTTGATTGAGCCACAGGCTAAAAAGTCAAATCTTGCGACGACTAGTTCGATCACTTACAATCATTCAATCGTCGTGAAACTTGGCAGACAGACTCGCCCTCGCACACACTTCATTCTATCAAAATTTCAGCTCCCCAAAAAGGCTAGCTTATAGAATCGGGGACTCAACTTTTCGAATCAGGGGAATCCCCTTTTCCCACACGCAGCGTTGTGATTGGCCAGCGTTGCCATTGGCTGCAACAGAAACGGGTGCGGTGCTTGATTAAACGGACGCTATGTTGTAAAATGCTATATATTTGTAGAGGTAACTGCTTAATATGACGGATTATAGGATACTAGATGGATATAGTAAAAAACTTTGTTTTTACTATTGGTTCTTTTATTATATATAAATACATAATGTTATTTATTAGCACATTTACCGATATATTTGTAACAAACGAATCTATAAAAATATGCATACGATCGCACATATCCCTTTATGTCCTGTGGGTATAAAAATATATCAATATTATAGGTAAAATTTATGTGCCTATCTATGTATAGATATATATATATATATAATATATATATATATCTATATCTATAAATAATCTATATATATAACATATATATATATTTAATTGAGGTACAGTAAGTTGTCTACACACGATATATATATATAATATATATATATATTATATTATATATATATTATATTATATATTATACACAACTTACACACGATATATATATGCAATATATATATATATTATATATATATATATATATGAATAGTAAATATTTTATGACCGAGTCCTGCGTCCATAATCGGCCGCTCCATAATTTCTTCCGTCGGAGAAGTTCGTCTCCATAAAACTGTATACTTCGTTCGTGTATTAGTTCCGCTGTTCGTCGCCAGGCGGTAAATTCGGTCGGGTCAGAGGTTAGACGTCTGCAGGAGCGGTCTCTGTTGCTGCTGCTGCTGCTGCTGCTGCTGCTGCTGCTGCTGCTGCTGCTGCTGCTGCTGCTGCTGCTGCTGCTGCGAGGGATTGTCCACGTCCAGACTCTATTTGTAGTCGAGAATGGAGGGAGGGAGGTAGGGAGGAAGGGAGGGAAGGAGGGGCGGACGGAGGGAGGGAGAGAGGCGGGGGAGGCACGCAGGCAAGCAAGGACGGATGGACGGACGGAAGGAAGGAGGAATGGAGGAACCATACCAAACAGCACCTGATCATACGGAACAAACCTCTCCTCTGTGTGTGTGTTCATCCTGCTCAATATCTCTTTCCCTGTGTCTGTCTGTTCGTGTCAGTCGCTTGTGGCATTTCGTTCTCAACTTACGACTTACCTCTTTCAAATTGCGTGTCCACCATATAGGCTGCCTCTCTATCTAACGGACTGACCTTATGGATGGTCTTTGTTACCACACAGCTAGTCATTAAAAAGGAAACACACATACACACGGAATGAAGCGAAGTAAACAAGATCAGTAAACTTATTATAGCGCCCGTCAAAAGAGTTTAAAAGGTGTGTAACAATATCTCATTATCCAGTGTTTTAACGGCATCTTATGGCTGTCTGCCTTCACAGTTTAACGACATCTTACGGCAACAAAGGCCTCTGAAAACGGCTTGGTTTTGGTATTGTATTGTATTTTCGTTTATTGATCTACTCTAGCTGTCATAACGCAGCTAGTTACAAGAATTCATTCATCGATAGTTACTGTTGGCTACAGTGAAACGTGTTAAAGGCTTAAAGAGTCATGCTGGGTCAGGTAGATAAGCTTGGCTTTATTGTCTAGATATGGGACTCTAATAAATGTTTTTAAACATCATGCGTGGAATGAAGTTTTTATCGTCTTTATTTGGGAGGACAAATGGATGTGGACGAGTGCGCAGATTGTACTGAGTTGCTCGATGTGCTGGACAAAGCCGTCTTAGTAGGCCTACATGCTCCGAGTCTGTTAATATGAAACCTTGTGCATTAGACAGCGGCCCGATAGCAGTTAATAATTAATAATAAAAATTAGTAATGCTGAAAGGCTCAGCTTTTGACAATTTTCTAGCAGAGGTGAGATTTCAAAAGGACAACAGTTAAGTACACGAACACCTAAGTATAAGCCAGTAAGGTTCCAGTGTTTATAGCGACATCTATTGGCTGTTAATAATAATAATAATATTTTTCGTTTATGCAATTATTGTTGTGTCAGTTGATGCAAATCTTTCGTTCAAGGTCGTTCATTGGTTTGCACATTTATCCTTTAGAGTTTAGAGGATTCTAGGTTCGTGATGTTAGTAGAGCCTAGAGATATTGTTAGACACCTTTTTAACTCTATTGACGGAAGTTATAATAACTTTACCTACTTCACTTACTTTACTTTCATCGTTGCAATTGATAATTCGTGTAGGGTGTCTTCTAAATGACGATTGATTATTATTATAATTATCCATCTAGTTTAACTTGCGGGAATCTTGAATGTTTGCTTGCTTGAATGTTTGCTTGATTGAGCCACAGCTAAAAAGTCAAATCTTGCGACGACTAGTTCGATCACTTACAATCATTCAATCATCGTGAAACTTGGCAGACAGACTCGCCCTCGCACACACTTCATTCTATCAAAATTTCAGCTCCCCCAAAAAAGGCTAGCTTATAGAATCGGGGACTCAACTTTTCGAATCGGGGAATCCCCTTTTCCCACACGCAGCGTTGTGATTGGCCAGCGTTGCCATTGGCTGCAACAGAAACAGGTGCGGTGCTTGATTAAACGGACGCTATGTTGTAAAATGAACGCGGACTATATATTTGTAGAGGTAACTGCTTAATATGACGGATTATAGGATACTAGATGGATATAGTAAAAAACTTTGTTTTTACTATTGGTTCTTTTTTATCCATCTAGTTTAACTTGCGGGAATCTTGCAATCTTGATTGATTGATTGCTTGCTTGAGCCACAGGCTAAATAGTCAAATCTTGCGACGACTAGTTCGATCACTTACAATCATTCAATCGTCGTGAAACTTGGCATATAGACTCGCCCTCGCACACACTTCATTCTATCAAAATTTCAGCTCCCCCAAAAAAGGCTAGCTTATAGAATCGGGGACTAAACTTTTCGAATCGGGGAATCCCCTTTTCCGATACGGAGCGTTGTGATTGGCCAGCGTTGCCATTGGCTGCAACAGAAACGGGTGCGGTGCTTGATTAAACGGACGCTATGTTGTAAAATGAACGCGGACTATATATTTGTAGAGGTAACTGCTTAATATGACGGATTATAGGATACTAGATGGATATAGTAAAAAACTTTGTTTTTACTATTGGTTCTTTTTATTATATTAATCAAATCACTCGAAGGCCAAGTTAGTTTAATCCAATTAAAAGTATATATAAGTACATATATATGCGTATATATATAAATACATATATTTGTCGGCATAAATTTGTCTATAATTTGATCAGCTACTTTGCTTTCCATACGAACGGTGACAACTGTTCAAATAATTTATGCCGACGTCAACGGCCTTTGTTGCCGTAAGATGTCGTTAAAATTCTAGACACTTCCTAATAATAATAATAATAATCTTCGCTTAATTTCAAACTGATAGAAACGCAGGATGATTATAATTCAGTATGAACGGATGATCACAAGTTATTAGAGGAGTCGAATTTAACTGTATACGGAAGCCATGCAAGGCGCCCATCACGTCCTACCTCTCATTTTACCAATGCGCCATCTCGCAAATGAAAGGCTGAGTTGACCTTTGGGAGGGTACGGGAAGCGATCCCGCTACCTACTGCTCTTCACGCAAGTAATGTTACCACTACACTATGGACCCTCTTCTGCTGTATTATGCCAAAAATAAATTCTGTCGACGTCAACAGCGGATAATGAGATATTGTTAGACACCTTTTAAACTTTTTGACGGACGCTATAATAATTTACTGACTTACTTACTTTGCTCAACAATTTTCGATATGACGGCGTCGTTAAATAAACGATATTAAGCTTACTTTGCTGGTTTTCGTTATGAGGATACTGCTATTTATTAATTATAATATTATAATCTCATTAAGTAATATATTTCATAATTTTTTTCATTTAATTCTAAAGTCCTTCACTCGCAATTGCTCATGCGCTTCGGCGTGAAACTCCGATTCAGCGTTCGCGCAGTAGTCGGGAGCGCCTCTGAATGGGAAATCTGGTAGGGGCGCTATAACAAGTGTTCAAATACAATACAATACAATACAAATAGTTTGTACAGAGTTGATCTCTGTTAATTCCAGACGTTGCTTTATTTCCTGTCAGTCCAATATGGTTAGGAAGCCAAGCCAGTATAATTTTGCTATTTTGTAATTTTTATCAGCGTTATGCAGTAATTCTAAGGAACATTTGGTCAGGATTTAGATTTATTTTCTTTGCTACACTTAACGAATCTGTAAGTATTATGAAGTTGTTTTAAATTGCATTTTCATTTCCTTATTTAAGTATCCATTTATCCGATTCCACTAAAACTGTCAATTCAGCTGAATAAACAGAGGAATCGTCAGCAATTCTAAACCTTTGTCAAACGCCAGAGTAGGAACATGAAATGATACCAAGAATTTTCTTTCAAATTTTTATCCATCTGCATCTGTATATAATGTGCGTATAATCGTTTGATCTGTTAATTAACTTTAATGACAGAGATCTCATAAATCCGATGAATCTGCAACAAAACAGATTAATAAACATATTAATCTGTTTTGTTGCAGACAAGTCCATTTTTAATATGCATGATCGCTTTTCCAACGAGCTGTTTGTGAGTAAATTGGAAATTGAAATGATGAAGGGATTGAAGAAATCAGTTTTCTTAAATATAGAATTTGAATTATTATCAGAGTTATCATAACAGTTAGACCAGTGATCCTGCATTGTAACCGACCCTGGATGATCTTTGACATCAAGGGTTTTCGATCCAACCCTGAGCGAGTTGCCCAGTCGACGGAAATGGAGAAGCATTTCACCACATAGTCATTTTTTCTGGAGCCAATAACAGAGCGTATCATTAGCGACCCCACAAGCCAATCTTACTGCTTCGGATTGCATATTCTGTACTTATCAAGTTGGGAATTGCTAGCTGTGTGAAAGCTATACATCCCCCATAATCGAGTATTGATCTGGTTAGACTTTTATAAATCGAGATCATAGATCGTTTAGAAGCCCTCGTTTGTAACCAGACACAACTCTCACGAGATTTATATTGTCTTTTCACTTTTAGTAACAATCTACTCTATATTGTGGGGTTTCCATCTAATTCTTGAATAAAAAAACTAAAAATGTGGCGGTCTGTTCTAATTTAATTTTTATATTAATTCAGGCATTTTCCTCCAATTAGTAAGTAAGACTACACGTGCTTTTAATTAAGGAAATTTTAAAACATCCTCATTGCACCAGTCGCTTATTTTATCTAATGCTTTCCGAATTATTTTCCGAATAAAGCTTAGGCTACGGCTGGCCGAATTATTTTCTGAATTAAGCTTAGGCCTAGGCTGGCGTAGACAATAGCGTCATCATCCGCAAACAATGACAGCTCTACATTATCTAGACCAGGATCTGAATTATTTATTATTAAAAGAAATAATAATCGAGAAATAATGGACCTCTGTGGTGTCCATTTTCGTGATGGAATTTCACATAGAATTCGACACCCTCTTTAACTTGAAATACCTATTAACTTAAGAGTTTAGATATCTACTCGAACATAATATGTCCTGCTATTATTTTCAATTTTGTGTAATTTACCTAAACGTGTGGGAACACGGGCATATCATAAGGCTTTTCAAAATTTATTAAAATGGCCAGGATATGGCGTTTTGAAACGTCATGCGCGTAAATGAGCTTGTGCAACAAAACAGATTAATGTGTTTGTGCTCTTTTGTTAGAACTCGCCTCCGGGCCTGAACTCTGTCGCCAGGTAACCTTTGAATCAAGCGACCGCCAGATGCAGGCGGGTAAAGAACTGGCTGACATCGACTGGCTGGATTGCGCTGACATTTATTCGCTTTAATTGACTGGACTGTGGAATCGAACTAAGTACTTAAATAAGAAATAATGCAATTCGCTAACCAGCATATGCTTACAGACCAGGGTGCAACGAAAAATAGTACAAATCTGACCAAATGTTCGCTTGGTACTGCATGGCTGCTGATAGTACAAAATACTGGCAACTAACCATGACTGGGCAGAAATAAAGCGGCGTCTGAAGTGGCGGATCGGCTGCTGTGCAAGTATTTGTATTGGCTGTGATATGTTGGTTTTTATGACTGCCAGCGACGCTCCTGGTGAGTTTCGGCGGTAAGTAAATGAGAAAAAATTATGAAATATGTACTTAATGGATTATAATGCGGTAAATAACGTATCATAACGAAAACCGGCAATATCGTTTATCGCGGAGCAGTCGATCAAAGTTTAAGGTGATCTATCTTCGTATCATGTTGACTGACATCTTCGAGGTCCAGCAATGTGGTGCTGCGTGAAATGCGGATCGCTGCAGGTCAGCTTTCATTTGCGAAGATAACACGTGGCAAGAAATGAGGTAGAATGCACCCTGCCTGGTGTCCTCTGCGCTCCTGCGTTAATATTATTGATAGAAATACGCGCTGCCGTTGACGTCGGCATAAATTATTTGAGCAGTTGTCACCGTTGGAAAAGCAAGCTGATCGAGCATAACTGGTATGCCGTGCTCACGCATATGCTGGTGAATTAACTAACGGCTGTTGTTAACAGCAAAGAACCAATAGTAAAGCAAAGTTTTTACCTCCATCTGGCTGTCCGTCATGTGCGCAGTTACGCCGTACAACGCCAACGTCGTTTAATCGACTATTGCAGCCAACTGGCCGTATCGAGCTGATTCGAAAGTTCAGTCCCCGATTCTAAGCAGCGAGAGGCTGATAGAGGCGATGCGAGAACTATGCCAAGTTCGACATTGAATGATTAACAATGATGAACAGTCGTCTGGGTATTTAACGCGTGACTCAAGCAACAATCAAATCGTCAGCGAACTACTAGATGGAACCAATGTAAGTTGGTAATCCGTCATGAGTTACCTCACGTTCGTTGGCACCACCCGGTGCGGCGCCAATGTTTTAACGCTGTGTGAGCCCCGATTCAGTCTGACTAACACGAAATGAAGTACGATAGGTGAGGCAGGCAGTCTGTCTGCCAAGTTTCACGATGATGAATGATTGTGAGTCGACAGGTATGTCAAACATTCAAGCTGAATTCCACAGGGTGCTAGATGAACAATTATAATAATCAATCGTCGTGCGAAAGACACCCTACACAGTATCAATTGCAGTAAAGTAATGGTAGACAAAGTTATTAACTTTCGTCAATAGAGTTAAAAGGTGATAACAATATCTGCAAAATACAGCAATCTAAACTCTAAATAAATGCAAAATTCAACATGTGCATAAATGATAGTCGCTATGTACACAACTTATACTGAGTGTTGTGCCGATGCTGAATCTCACCTCTGGTATCGCTGTATTAACTATCGACGAATGATGAGCAATCTCCCAAACAAGACGATAGCATGACTAAGCATTTGTGGGGTCCATGTCTGGAACAAGCAAGCCTGACCTTGACTGCCAACTTACGTTTCACTAGCAATAGCAGCAACTATCGATGAATGAACTAACTATTGGCTTTGCTTTTGCGTTATGACAGCTAAGCCAGGCTCAGCAGCTTGTACAGGCTGCTTAGATTTCAGAAAGACTTGCTTTGTTACTAAGCAGAGGCAATAAGGCCGTTAACGCTTGCTGGATGTGTGTTACACTGCTGCGCTCTTTTGACAGGCATTCCGTATTGGCTGTTTCACTTTAATGACGCTGATGATGACGCAACTGCTTTCATCCAGGTGATCCGGGCAGCTCATGAAACGGACACACGGAGAAGGCCAGTCATGAGATTAGGCTGCCTGACTGAACACGAGATATTGGCAGAGGATGAGCTACACAGAGGAGCCCCGTCAGGTACTTCGACTGTCCTCCAATCAGTACCGTCTCCCCTCCGTCGCCCCGCCATTACCTCACTTCCTCCCTACCTCCACCCTCCTTCCTCTCGACTACAAATAGAGTCTGGACGTGGACAATCCCTCGTGCAGGAGCAGCAGCTCCATTAAAAATTTTAGCTAACAGCAGCTGCTCAATCTCTGCATTAAATTCCTCCAAGTCTCGGAAGAAATTATGGAGCGGACGATTATGGACGCAGGACTCGGTCATAAAATATTTACTATTCATATATATATACCAAATATGGACTATGTATATACGTTTGGACCACCCTATATATTATAATGTATATATAATATAATATATATATATTATATATCGTGTGGTGATATTAATAAATATATATATGTTATATATAGATTATGAATATAATTATATATATATACGCAATAGTTCACTTGTCTTTATTAGACTGAAGCATAAATTACCTATAATAATGATATATTTTATGCCCGCAGAGATATAAGCATGTTATGCATATTTTTATAGACTAGACTATTCATATCGACAAATATTATATATAATAAAAGAACCAATAAAACAAGTTCTATAATCACAAATCCTCATGTTTACCTACGAAATATATGGCATTTTGATCCGCTCTGTTGCGGCCAATGGCAACGCTGTCTGCGCTTGCGTGTGGATTCCCCGGTGCAGCCTTTGAGGCTGAAACCGATGAGGCTAATGTGTTTGGTGGTGATTATACAATGATATCAGGAGCCAATGAATGGATACTACAAACCACAAAATGGCACTTATAGTCGTGGAATTTAAGTATATGCTCATGTAACGCTGCTATATAGCCCTACGCTAATGCGTGTTAGACTGGTACTGTGTAAATGGTAGAAAGACGAAACATGTTTATCCCATGTATGCAGAGTAAATAATAATCTAAAATAATAACATTATGCACTGGCTGTATATATTTCTATGCAATGCGAAGTCTGTACATTCATGTGCATATTGTGTTCAACTCGGAATATTATCATGCAATGACCTTACATATGATATTTGTATTGACGATGCGTGCCATTCACACGTATTTAAATGATTCAGCTGCGTATTATATGTATTGTCTCTGCGCCTGTAACCGCTGCGTGCCAATGTGGCCAATGTATTCAATATTCTTATGCGTGTTACCCATATGCGCGTGTGCGTGGCGTGATATGCGTGACATTCACTGGCGGCTTGTTATGGACCATCGTTTGTGACGTTCGTGACAAGCAGCAGATCATAGTCATGTTTGGCTCCGTTGTCACTCGCGTCGATGACTCGTCGTCAGGTGTCTGCGATCGCAGGCGTCGTCAACGCAAACTTGAGCCGCGACACGACGTCAATCATGCTGATGTCAATCATGACGTTGCGCTTTGATGCTCGGTGTTTGGCGCCGATGGGCGCCATCGTTAAATCGTCATCATCATCATCATCATCATCATCATCATCTCTCGGCGCAGTACAATTGGCTCAACGTAGTAGTAGTTCCCCAGCGATACTGTTTGATAACAATATAGGCTGGACTGCTGGAGACACCTCTTTGTTACAGCACTAAATGCTGGCAAGGTTTCTTACGAGCCACACCATTTTATGTTAAGTAAATCCTGCTGTAATGACAGGCTGCAATCACTGAGTCGAGACTCTGGCTTTAAGCAGGAATGACCTTCATCTATGTTTGGGCTGCGATATTATTATTATTTGTCTGAATGGCATTTACCTCAAATGCAAAATGATCGTTTAACCTCCGCATCGCCATTTTCGCCGCTGTATTTACTCGAAGCTCATCGCTGAAATAAGTAAGAAAGTGATCGCACAAACCGGAAGCCAACGGAACGAGCTGGCGATTAACGAGTATAACTAATCGTTAAAAAATCGGCTTCGGCTGGTGAAAACTGGACATTGTTGACAGTGCCACATAAGCAGGCGCTCCGGTACCCTGCAGACTGGCAGTTCGTAAAATATCGCCATGTATGTTTACCATCGCTGTCCGCTAAACCGAAGCACAGGCGGTTTTGGTAAGCGTCGATCAACGCGACTGTTACAAACACCGGCTGTTTCATTTCGCTTAACTTTCGGCAGCCAGCCGCCCATATTATTCGTCTTTGTCTTCCCAGGAAACTTTACTCCAATCTAAGTGATGATTGCATACCTGCATAGGTGTAACTGAAATTCGATTGATAGTGACTTAATAAGAAATCTTAATTCAATACATGGTTTCTTTCTCTGATAGTTGATAGAGTAGAGTCACAGATTTGTATAGCACCATGGAAGAAGCTAGAGCCATTTCTCCTTCACCTCCTTCCCGTCCTCCATCATCTATGGAAATAGTTCTGGAGGCTATACAGTTAAATGCGAAGGCAACGCAGGAAGCCATAACTTCTGTGCAGTCCAGCTCTAAGGCCACCCAAGAAGCTATAACTTCGATTCAATATTCTATGCAGTCAAATGCTATGGAAACTAAGGAAGTATTGACCGAAGTTATGTCGCGCCTAGATAGGTTGGAGGCTTCGCCGTTGCCCAAGTTTGTCGTGGAAAGGGATTTGAACCTTGGACGCAGTTCCACTACCGAACAGGTAGACGCGCCATACCACTCGACCATCGGCCTGGAGGAATATGGGGGTGCTCGACCGAAAGACCCTATAGTTCCTAAGAATCCTGGTACCCTAAGACGTAGCGAGAGATTATCTCATAAGGCGAAAGTTTCTTATAAAGAACTAGAAAGTAGAACTCAGTGGCCGCAAAGAGGGCGGCTGGATTCGAACCCTAGGCGCATCGCTTCTCCTTCGCCACCTGCCTCACCTGCTCGTCCACATTATGAAGTTGTTTTAAATTGCATTTTCATTTCCTTATTTAAGTATCCATTTATCCGATTCCACTAAAACTGTCAATTCAGCTGAATAAACAGAGGAATCGTCAGCAATTCTAAACCTTTGTCAAACGCCAGAGTAGGAACATGAAATGATACCAAGAATTTTCTTTCAAATTTTTATCCATCTGCATCTGTATATAATGTGCGTATAATCGTTTGATCTGTTAATTAACTTTAATGACAGAGATCTCATAAATCCGATGAATCTGCAACAAAACAGATTAATAAACATATTAATCTGTTTTGTTGCAGACAAGTCCATTTTTAATATGCATGATCGCTTTTCCAACGAGCTGTTTGTGAGTAAATTGGAAATTGAAATGATGAAGGGATTGAAGAAATCAGTTTTCTTAAATATAGAATTTGAATTATTATCAGAGTTATCATAACAGTTAGACCAGTGATCCTGCATTGTAACCGACCCTGGATGATCTTTGACATCAAGGGTTTTCGATCCAACCCTGAGCGAGTTGCCCAGTCGACGGAAATGGAGAAGCATTTCACCACATAGTCATTTTTTCTGGAGCCAATAACAGAGCGTATCATTAGCGACCCCACAAGCCAATCTTACTGCTTCGGATTGCATATTCTGTACTTATCAAGTTGGGAATTGCTAGCTGTGTGAAAGCTATACATCCCCCATAATCGAGTATTGATCTGGTTAGACTTTTATAAATCGAGATCATAGATCGTTTAGAAGCCCTCGTTTGTAACCAGACACAACTCTCACGAGATTTATATTGTCTTTTCACTTTTAGTAACAATCTACTCTATATTGTGGGGTTTCCATCTAATTCTTGAATAAAAAAACTAAAAATGTGGCGGTCTGTTCTAATTTAATTTTTATATTAATTCAGGCATTTTCCTCCAATTAGTAAGTAAGACTACACGTGCTTTTAATTAAGGAAATTTTAAAACATCCTCATTGCACCAGTCGCTTATTTTATCTAATGCTTTCCGAATTATTTTCCGAATAAAGCTTAGGCTACGGCTGGCCGAATTATTTTCTGAATTAAGCTTAGGCCTAGGCTGGCGTAGACAATAGCGTCATCATCCGCAAACAATGACAGCTCTACATTATCTAGACCAGGATCTGAATTATTTATTATTAAAAGAAATAATAATCGAGAAATAATGGACCTCTGTGGTGTCCATTTTCGTGATGGAATTTCACATAGAATTCGACACCCTCTTTAACTTGAAATACCTATTAACTTAAGAGTTTAGATATCTACTCGAACATAATATGTCCTGCTATTATTTTCAATTTTGTGTAATTTACCTAAACGTGTGGGAACACGGGCATATCATAAGGCTTTTCAAAATTTATTAAAATGGCCAGGATATGGCGTTTTGTACTTTTTAAATATAATTATTTTTGAAGCATACCAATTTGATCCTTTGTGTTTCCTACAAAGTTTACATATATTTGTAAAAGAGCAGATGTGCATGCATGTATGTATATGTTATACTAAGCTCATCTATATACAAACGAAAAATGACCTTGATGAAGCATTAAGAAAATCACTGCGGAACAGATGGGCCTATCATGGACGAAATTTCATTTATCGCTTTCGTCGGTTGAGCAAAGTGTTCTACAAATGGTCGGCAGGGCGCAGATTAGAGGCGCCACCAAACGGATTATTTCTCAGGATGCGACGACGTCGAATTCAAGTCATCGTTCATCGTTGGTCCTCGCGTATAAGACGAGCCCGAATATAAGTCGTACCCGAATATAAGTCGCGCCCGAATATAAGTCGCACCCACATATAAGTCGGCCGTGGCTGAAATCTACTGCGCCAAATCGAATCATTCGGCTCATTTGTCCAACGCGCCAGTTGGCGTGGTGCCAGATTAGTTCCGGACGAAGAGAGTTCCAACCCGGTCATTTTTTGCCCAGCGTAAACTGTTGAAACTGTCTTGAGGCGAATTTGGAAGTGTATGCCTATGCAATCGTATTTAGAACGTAGCTTCATCTTGCCGAACGGAGTGTCAGCAACCGGTATCGAGTTAACAGTTCCATTTTTAGCAATTTCCGCGTCCTTGTTATATGAACCAATCACAGTATTGTCGGAACTATTTTTGTCGGGACCTGATTTGACATCAAACCTGCGTGCCTGCCTTTGCGTTGTTCGGCAGACGGTAAGTGTCGCCAGCGGGAAACCGTCGTCACAGCCCTGCGCCTGGCGTGCAATATTTTCGGTGGAGTGAGTAAGCGGACAATCACATCGGGTGAGGCAAGCAATACGGTTTCACATAATAATGTGAAGTGTAGCCCTCTCAAGTAATAATAATGGACGTTATGACGGTTTGATGAAACGTTGGTTATCTGGTGACGATGCACAGTTACTGCCAAATCCGCAATTGGACAATCTGCCACAGAAGCACTGCTGCTGTTCTGCTTCCTAGATATCAACTGAACTGAACATAAAACTTTATTATCATAAGTGGGATTATATTTGGCCATAACAATAGAGAAATTATGGATTTCTGTGGTGGGCATATACATTTGGCTATATCATACAAATGACCATCAGATATGAGGAGGTAGAGCATCTATAATGATAGTCTATAATGCATGCAAGTATGTACAGAGTAAGTTAGCAATTCATTAGGACAAGCGCAAAATAGATGCGACTACATGACATTGTGTGCACGCAATGTTGCCCCAGTTGGAAGCTCATGGAAGCGCTCATGTGATTAATGTTGATTTAAGTTATAAGGTCGTCTAAGACTTTGACACCTGACGCAACACTTACGCAGACATTAACATACGTACTAATTAACCTACTCATACGACCATAGAAACGCGAGCCTTTGCCTTCATTGGCCCTGCACTATGGAACCAGCTTCCTCCTTTGTCACGTTCCTCTTTATTAACTGGTGGCCGTGCTGCAGGGGCCAAGTGCCTCTTTTCGTTGTCTGAAGACCTCTTTCTTTTCTCTGGGTCTTTCCACTGGGAGCGCCTCTGATTGGTGTGCACTGCGAGAGGCGCTATATAAATTGATAGATACAATACAATACAATAGAAACATGCATATACATACATACATACATACATACATACATACATACATACATACATACATACATGTATATAAAACAGGTTGTTGCATTGTGTTGTAGACACATACACGGTCTGTCTGTCTGTCTGTCTGTCTGACTGTCTGACTGTCTGTCTGTCTGTCTGACTGTCTGACTGTCTGTCTGACTGTCTGACTGTCTGTCTGTCTGTCTGACTGTCTGACTGTCTGTCTGTCTGTCTGACTGTCTGACTGTCTGTCTGACTGTCTGACTGTCTGTCTGTCTGTCTGTCTGTCTGTCGGTCGGTCGGTCGATTGGTTATGTATGGAAAGAGCGAAGTCGATGAGTAAGTCTGACGGGGTTCAGCGTCTGGTCTCATAAGTGATTAAGTGATTGTCATCGAGGGATTGTATCGATGACTAATCGGTCTGATCGGAAAGCCAAAGCCAGATCAGACAGGGCATCATCATCGTGCCTATAATAAGCCAAGAAAACAAGCATTTAAGCACACGTGATATGTTTATACATATAAACCTATTATGTGTACACATGCGTTCATGCTTATATGCGTTTAAGTGATATACATATATATATATATATATATATATATATATATACACACACACGTATACGTATAGATATATGTACAAATATAATGTATATGTAATGGTTTTGTATGTATGTATGTAGTTATGTGTCTGGCTATTTGTATTGCGCCTGTTACGGAACCTCTCAAAGGGCTATTTTCATTCATTCATTCATAAATTTCTATAGCGCCCCTTCACACACACACACACACACACGCACGCATGCACACACACACACACACATATATATATATATATATATGTATATATATATATGGACAATATTGGAAAAGGAAGGAAGAATGAATTACTGAATGAATTAATAAGTGAGCCATGGAGAGGACGATTAAGAGAATGAACGAAGGAAGAATGAAATTACAAAATAATTAACGAAAGAAGGAGAGAGTGAAAGAAAAAAAGAAAAAGATATTGGACATAGGATCTCGTAAAGAACAAAACAATATAAAGACGCAACGACTTCAGCAAACGATGAATGAATGAACGTAAGAATGAATGAATGGATGAATGAACTACACTCATTGTCATATAGAGCGACGTCAATGTCTTGTGAAGACGGTGCCAAAGTCTTGTAGAGACGGTGCCACAGTCTTGTAGAGACGGTGCCAAAAACTCTTCTAGCATGCCGACCCAATAATGGTCTTAGACAGGTAATCAGTTCCGCTTTGTCGATCGCAGCCCAGAATGCGTCGCAAAGACCCAGCTCATAGTTAACATCCTGTCATCCTGGGTACTGTTGCTCGAAGGGTCGACGTCGGTCCCTATATATAGAGGAGGGGCAGGGAGGCGTCGCGACGGGAACGCCGTCTCATTTGAGCAGACCGGCGTGAAGCGCGTCATGTCGAACCCCACGGAGACGCTCGCCTGATAAATTACTCTCCGAGAGCGTCCGACGCACTTGATTACAGCGCCCGTTATAATTCCGGCCGAGTTCCATCTTGCGAGTTCCCGAGTGCTGCGCCTGCCTCCTCGACACATTCGACTCGCGATACACCCAGCGGAAAACTTCATGAAAAGCAATTACACGTGTCGACCATTCATTGATGAACGAGAATGACAGCGTGGCGCTACATTGATGGTCATTCCGACGCTTAAAAACGCCCCCGAATGACCACCACCGACCGTAAGATGGCGCGCGCGACATGGACACTTTGCGCGGCGCATGCGCACAGATGTTTCGCGCCATCTTGATTGTCGTCGCCAAGAATGTGGCAATTACTTAGCTCCATTAATTCCTTCATCAATCAGCAATTCGTTCGTTCGTTCGTTCAGTCATTCTGTCGGTCGGTCAGTGAGAGCGATCTATTATGCAGTCAGTGGATCCCTTTTTTGTCATTGAGCGAGTTGTTTGGTTGGTGTGAAAGAAAGGAAGAAAGGAAGCTAACGAGGCTTTCAGTCACCCGGAAAGTCGTTATCCATTCATTACTTCATTCGTTCGTTCGTTCATTCGTTCATTTCTTCCAGTCATTCGTTCATTTGTTCATTCTTACCAATCGCCCGGTCGGCCAGCCATCTAGCCAGCCAGTCAGTCAGACAGTCAGCCAGTCAGTCAGTCAGTCAGACAGTCAGTCAGACAGTCAGTCAGTCAATCAGTCCAGCCAGCCAGTCAGTCAGTCAGCCAGTCATTCAGTCAGCCAGTCATTCAGTCAGCCAGTCAGCCAGTCAGAGCAGTCAGTCAGTCAGTCACTCAGTCAGTCAGTCAGTCAGTCAGTCAGTCAGTCAGTCAGCCAGTCAGTCAGTCAGTCAGTCAGTCAGTCAGTCAGTCAGTCAGTCAGTCAGCCAGCTAGTCAGCCAAACAGTAATTCAGCCAGCCAGTCAGTCAGTCAATCAGCTAGTCATTCAGTCAGTCATTCAGTCGGTCAGTCAGTCAGTTTTTCAGCCAGTCAGCCAGTCAGTGTTTCAGTTAGTCAGTCATTCAGTTTTTCAGTCAATTTCTGTCCCATTCTTACATTTTCGGATTACAAACGTTTTTTCAGCGTTTGATCCGAAAATTTAAAGTTTTCTTGAATTTATTATCTGCCAAATTCCTGCAGACCTCGTAAATAAACCCGAATTGGGTCATAGTCAATTTCAAGGTCAGACTCCGTTTCCAGATCGCTTCTTATATCTCCCGCTTCGAAGCCGGAACAAAATTTGAGCCACGAGGGAAACCTTAGTGACGATTCATGGGAGTGCGAAGAGATAGTAGCCATGGAAGCAAATTAAGAGGAAGGAGGAGGAGGAAGGAAGAGTGGAAGGAGGAAGAGGAGAACGAGAAGGAAGGAGATGAAGATGGTAAAATACATGTAGAGGAGGAGAAAGGAGAGGAGGAGGAGGCAGAAGAAGAAGATTAGGATGATGAAGATGATGATCAGGCAGCGGAGGAGGAAAAGGGGAGGATGCATAAGAAAAAGATGATGTAGAAGAGGAGCATGAAGAGGAGACGGCAGATTAAGATGATGAGTTTGAGAAGGATGAGGAATATGTGGAGGAGGTATAGAAGAAGATGATGAAGATGATGATGTAGAGGATGAGACAGCAGAGGAGAACATAAGTGAGGAGGAGGAGGAGGTTGAAGATGAAGATGAAGATGAAGTAGAAGAGGAAGAGAAGGAAAAGGTGGTCGAAGAAGAAGTAGATGTCGACACAGAAGACTAAGAGTGGGAGGAGAAGGAGGTATGTTTAAGAACAAGGTGAAGATCATAAAGATGAATTAAAGTAGGGAGAAACAAAGGAGGGAGGTAAATGAGGTAGAATAGAGGAGTCGAACTGACTGGAAGAGTGGGAGAAGAAGGAGCTATGTTAGAGAACAAAGGAACATCATAGCGACTTACGTAGAGGAGGAGAGATAACTGACGAGGTAGAGGAGTTGAAAATCTAGTAAGAAGTAGAATAGAATAGAATAGAACAGAATAGAATAGAATAGAATAGGCAGGCGGACGAGGTAAATGAGGAGTTTAAAGAAGGAGTTAGAACCAAGATAATGAGTAACAGAATCAGGAGGCAAAGAGGGTTGAAAGGGCATTAAGATGGAAGTTTAGAATGAAGATGCTGAGCAACATAATCAGGAAGGAAAGAGAGTGGAAAGCAATGAAAGCGGACAGTGGACTATGATGACATCATGATGCCGATGATGACGTCGATGACGGCAATTACGTCATAGAGCAGGTGGTGCTAGTGGAGCAAATATGATTAGGGATAAAAAGAAAGATAAGTTGCTCTATATGAAGAAAGATTAGCTAGACGACTAGGTATTGATGGGAAGAAAAGTGGAAGGAAGATTAAAAACAAAAAGAAGAAAATGAGGAGGAGGAGGAAGAGAGGAGGAACAGGAAGAGAGAAGAGGGGAGGAGAGAGGAGGAGGATAAGAAGAAGAAGAAGAGGAGGATGAATTAGGTGTAGGAGGAGGAAGAAGAGGAGGATGAGGAGGAAGAGGAGGAGAAAGATGAAGAGGAGGAGGTAGAGGAGGAGGAATAAGAAGAGAAGGGTGAGTAGGAGTAGGAGGGGAAGAAGAGGAGGAGGAGGAGCAGGAGGAGCAGGAGGATGAATAAGAAGAAGAAAAGGAAAAGGAGGAGGAATAAGAAGAAGAGGAGGAGGAGGAAAAAGAAGAAGAGGAGGAGGAATAAGAAGAGGAGGAGGAGGAATAAGAAGAGTTTTGATACGACGAAGTAGTAGAATAGACGGCGCATAAATGCTGAATAGACGGGGCATAAAAGCTATGAGAGAAGGAAGGAAAGGATGAGTAAGTGCAAGAGGAGAAGGAGGAGGAGGTGGGGAGGAGGAGGACGAAGTGGAGGACGAGGAGGAGGATTGAAAATGAATAGGAGGAAGAGGAAGAGAAAGAGTAAAATGAGAAGGAGGAGGCGGAGGAAGAGGAGGAGAATAAAAAGGGTTAGGAGTAAGAGGAAGAGGAAAAGGAGGGAAAAGAGTAGCATGAGTGGGAGAGAGATGAGTTTAAGGAGAAGAAAGATGAGAAGGAGGAGAAGCCAGTAAAAGGAGGTGAAGAAAAGAAGTAAGTGGAGGAGGAAGAAGATGAGAATAAGGTAGAGGGAAAGGAGAAAAAGGTATGGGAGTAGGATGAAGGAGACGAACAAGACTAGGAGGATAAGGAGGAAGAGAAGGAGGATAAGAGGCAAGAGGAGGCAGATTAGAAGGAGGAGTAAGGGAGAAAGAGAAAGAGGAGGAGGAGAAGATGAAGAAGAAGCCTAAGAAGAAGAAGAAGAGAGATAAGAAGGAGGAGGAGGAGGAGAAGGAGGAGGAGTGGAAAGGAAGATGAAGGTTGTGATGCTGTATTCCATTTGCCATCGTCTGCTTCTAATGTCCGGCGGTGGCCACATAGAATGATGATTGCAATTAATTCGCCCACTAATCTCGACCCTCGGCCACAGCTTAGACGCCACCGCCGCAGCCAACCAACGACCGCCTCCCCCGCAACGCCCTTCCAAGGAAACAAGTCGACACAAGACAGACAGACAGACAGACAGGGAGGCAGGCAGGCAGACAGGCAGACATAGAAAAAGACACAGAGAGAGATAGACTGTTGATTCGCCTTTGGTGGCAAATTAACGAAACAGGTTGGCAGACGACGGACCCTGAATACGTGACGAGGGCCTCGGCAACCAATGACCAATACTGGCCCAATATAAAGGATGCTCGATAAATGGTATACAGTATAAACGTCCATGAACAATAAAACACACACACACACACGCACGCACACACACAAGCACACACATACAAACACACAGACACACACAAGCACACCCACACGCACATACAAACACACACACAGACACACACACAAGCACACACACACGCACACACAGACACACACAGACACACACACACACAAGCACACACATACACACATACAAACACACTGGCATTTACACACATGTATGTATGTTTGAATACATAGCACATAACATAAATGAGGCAGAAGTCTAACCGCCAGACATAAGTGCAGCGTTGCTCAAATACAGAAAACTGTGGCACACGAGTGATATATGTATGTATGTATGTATGTACATGTATGTATGTATGCATGCATGTATGTATGAAGAGGCTTAACATAGCTCTTAACATAGACGGGGCGGGAGTCTATCCACCAGACAGAAGAGCAACGTTGCTTAAAAATAGAGACCTCGGAGGGTACGCCAATGACAAAGCGACTGCGCTCCATCACCTGTCAGACGACGGTTGAGTCGATATGGCCGCCATTTTGTTGCCCTGCGTTCTGGTCCATTGAGGCAGATGCCTCAGAAGGCGGTCGACACCATTCGTTTGTTTAACGCATGACCTCTCCCATCAGAGAGAACCTTTTATCAAGAAATGTGAATATATACATGTATATATATATATATACACATATATAAGGTTTGTTAGTATTTTATTTATTAATTAAGCTAATTTCCTGACGATTGTTATATTTCTGTACATATATTTGAATCGGTTGTCATGGGTTATTGTGACTTTCTATTATCCACAATTTCTAGGTGGCCCTATTAGCAATGTAATTTATTACTTATACTGTCATAATTGTGTTATGTTGGTTACAGGAAATAACTTGATTGATTAATTTGATATATATATATATATATATATACAACTATGTGTGTATATATATATATATATACAACTGTGTGTATGTATTTGTGTATCACTGTACGTATGCATGTATGTGAAGGGAGGAGAGAAAGGGGATAGAAGGAAGAGAAATATAGAGGGCGATGGATAAGTAGATAGATTACTAGTTAGGTGGATAGGTAGATAGGTGGGTGGGTGGATGTGGATGGATGGATGGATGGATGGATGGATGGATGGATGGATGGATGGATGGATGGATGGATGGATGGATGGATGGATGGATGGATGGATGGATGGATGGATGGATGGATGGATGGATGGATGGATGGATGGATGGATGGATGATGGATGGATGGATGGATGGATGGATGGATGGATGGATGGATGGATGGATGGATGGATGGATGGATGGATGGATGGATGGATGGATGGATGGATGGATGGATGGATGGATGGATGGATGGATGGATGGATGGATGGATGGATGGATGGATGGATGGATGGATGGATGGATGGACAGACAGATCAGATAGGCAGACAGGTACAAAGGCACAGAGACAGGCAGACGGATAGATAGATCAATAGATAGATAGATAGAGAAGAACAGAAACAGAGTGATATAAAGAGACAGAGAGAATGCAAGACTTGCATAAAAAGACAGTTCCTGCGAGAGATAGCAGAAGGAGAACGAGGCATGCAGTAGATACAGGCACATACACAAATGCTGCTGCTGGCCTGATGGGTGGCGTAGCTATGCTTGACATATATAAAAATTTAGATGGGAGGAACTGCACTGTTTGCCCATGCAAAAGCGCATTGAATCTATAGGTGCCTATGAGTAATTGTCTGGCCGGTTGTGATCCATCTTACCTCAAGGACATTTGCGCTTCAGTATATATCTTCAATAGCTGGGCGCAGATTTCTCTGTTCTGCCATCCAAGGCGTCTTGGTTGTTCCACTTGTCCGGACTTAATTCCACGGTCCATCAGCAGATGAGTTTTTGCTGTGGTCGGTCCATCCTCCTGGAACAAGCTTCCTAACAACCTGCGACATCAGAGGTTCCCAAACTGGGGTTCACGCACCCCAGGGGGTGCGACATGTCATTTCAGGTGCGCGACAAAGAGGGAATTTGACATTTGACAATACAATATAAATTTTGTGAGCTGTCATAGGATAAGTTTGTGTAAGACCGTAAGATTAGAAGTTTATTTCCATGTAACATTGTAAGCCTGTAAGGCTAACAATGTAAGGCTATAGCCTAAGGCTTGTAAGCATAAGTTTCAGTAGTAACAATTTCGTGTATGCGTCTTCAAATGTTATAATACTTGTGTAGGGGGTGCGAACATTGGTCACACATTTTCCAGGGGTGCGGGGCATAGAAAAGATTGGGAATCCCTCTGCTACATGAACTCCTCATTCCCTCTTTGCCACTTTTCCACAAGCGCTTGAAGACCAGTCTGTCCGATCTTGCTTTCATTGTGTTAGGTCAGAAGCGCCTCTGATGACTCTCTCTCGAAGTGGCGCTATATACATTTCAATTACCGTTACCATTACAGAGACGGAGATAGGGAAGGTCTGGATTAGAGAAGGAGAGATAAAGCAAGGTCTTTTTAATTGCGCTTTTTCGTTGTGTCTGCATGGCGTGCAGTCATTTCTTCTGCTTTGCCAGACTAAAAAAAACCTAGACACATCGTTCGTTAAGTTAATTGAAATAACTGACGCATTCGTTAGTCCGCTCCTTCTTTAGTTCGCTCTCTGGTTCACTGTCTGGTTCGCTCTCTGGTTCGTTCTTTCGTTCGTTCGTTCTTTTGTTTGTTCATTCGTTTGTTCTTTCGTTCGTTAACTTTTTCCTTTTCACTCGTCTATCCATTTATTCTTTAACCTCTTCCTCCTGTCATTCTTCTTCCTTCTCCTGCTCTTCCCCTACTCTCCTCTTCGCCTTCCTCTTCTTCTTATTCCTTTTTCTTCCTCCCTCCTCCTCCTCCTACTCTTCCTATATAACTCCTCTCACGCCTATTCCGTCTTCTCATGCTCTTCCTCCTCTCCTTCCTCTCCATCCTCCTTCTACTCCTCTTCTTCCCCTCAGCTTCCTCTTCCAACTCTCCTTCCTTCTTATCCTCTTCGTCTTCCTCCTCCTCTTCCTCCTCTTCCTCTTCCTTCGCCTCATTCTCTTTATCTCCTTCCTCCTATTCCTCCTGCTCTACTTTCCTTCCTCTTCCTCCTCTTCCTCTTCCTTCGCCTCATTCTCTTTGTCTCTTTCATCCTCCTATTCCTCCTCTTCCTACTTTCGTTCCTCCTCCCTCCTCCTCCTCCTCCTCCTCCTCCTCCTCCTCCTCCTCCTCCTATAGTCCTCTTCTTCCTCTTCCTCTGCCCCTTCCTCACTCTTCTCCTCTTCACCCGATTTCTTTCGACAGTCGACGATAATTAACGAAGGGCCGATGGGGCTTAAGCAGATGAATGACCCCTTGAGCCGTCGTTGGGGTTATTGCCTTCTCAGCCCCTTAACTGCTCCACGATCCATGCCGCAGCATACAAACAGCCGTAAAAACAGCCTCCATCGACAACAACTCTGATTCAGTCTCAGTTTCCTGCCCAACTGACGCTTCTTTCTGGGTCCAACTATCCGCTATCTATGTGTCTGTATGTCTATATGTTTGTTTGTATGTCCGTCTGTCTGTATGTATGTCTGTATATATGTCTGCCAGGTTGTCCATCCGTCCGTTTTTCTTTCTGTCTATCTATCTATCTATCTGTCTGTCTGTCTGTCTGTCTGTCTGTCTGTCTGTCTGTCTGTCTGTCTGTCTGTCTGTCTGTCTGTCTATCTATCTATCTATCTATCTATCTATCTATCTATCTATCTATCTATCTATATATATCTAGCTATCTATCTATCTATCTCTCTATCCGTCCGTCTGTCTGTCTGTCTGTCTGTCTGTATCCATCCATCCATCCATCCATCCATCCACCCATCCAACGACCCACCCACCCACCCACCTGACAGTGATACCCAAACAGGATCAACTGCCTCGCATTGCTTCCCCCATCCCCTCGTGCACTGTAAAGATACGCCGAGCGACCATTAAGTGCTGCGTCTCCCTAACTAAGAGCAAGTGGTCGCAACCATAGACGGATGATCCGCCGCTTTTACGTAGCGCTCTTATTTAGCGCTCGCTCGTGGCGCCTCTTCTAAGATCCCGCAGCTAATTCCCTATGACCCTTATCTACTTTTACGCTCGTTTTATTCGCACTCTTCGTTTACGATCGCTATTCCTTTGACTAAGGATCGCAAATGGCGGACGATGAAGCGAGATCAACCTCCGGCGCTCTTTGGACGTTTGACCAACGCCCCCATGTCCCAATTGAGCTCCCAGATGCCCTCCAAACTGCCCTCAGAAATCCCCCCAATTGACCTTATTATGTCCTCCAAGCTGTCCGCCCAAGTGCCATTCCAACTGGTCTCACAAATGCCCCCCCAACTGATCTTCCAAATGCCCTCACAACTGAAGTCCCGTTTTCCTCCCAGTGCCCTCCCAAATCCCTCTGAACTGACCTCCCATATGCCCTTCACATGACTTCTCATATATGGTCTCTCCCCTTAACAGACGTCTCTTGTCTCAGCATTTCTTCGCCTGCTTGGGGAAGATGTTTAAGCCAGACAGTAAGTCGCAGATGAGACGGCGAGGGAGAGGACTGACCACCTGCCCTTAAATGACGACACTGAGAAAATAAAGTGCCCGTCTCTCATTTAACGCGAAACGTTCCGGATTACATTTTTGCATTACACTAAATTACAGGCTGTTATATATATATATATATATATATATATATATATATATATATATATATATATATATATATATATATATATATATATATATATTAGGGATGGGCAGCGATTAAAATTTTAATCGAAATTAATCGCACGATTAAAATTTTTAACGCCGCGATTAATTTTTAACGCATGTCACAATAGATAACAAGTACAACTACTGTACCGACTCGGAGTAGTTACGTTGAATATGCGCTATATCAATGATTGCAGTCAATAAACAAAAAGCACACAATGCTTTTACTACTTATTTTACTTTTTAGTGTTTACTTTTAAGTTTAAAGTTTAAACTGAGCGGTTTTATCAAGAATTGTTTTAGCGCATTTCTAGAAATAATTGGGCGCAGTGACAATCGCGTTAACTGCGTTAAAAAATTTAATCGCGTTAATTAATTAACTCATTAATCGCGTTAATAACGCGTTAAATGCTCAGCCCTAATATATATATATAATATAATATATATATATATATAATATATACATATATAATGAAGATAGTTAGTTAGATAGACAGACAGACAGATAGATAGATAGACCAAGAGAGCGAGAATGAAAGAGAGGAAGATAGAGAGCGATATATATATATATATATATATATATATATATATATATATAGACAGATAGATAGATAGATAGATAGATAGATAGATAGATAGATAGATAGATAGATAGATAGATAGATAGATAGATAGATAGATAGATAGATAGATAGATAGATAGATAGATAGATTGATAGATAGATAGACAGACAGAGGTTAGAGACGAGTGTCTTAGAAGAAGCTTAGAAGACGAAGAGAGACCAGAAATGGAGGCTGATAAAGCGTCGACAAATATGAACGGGTGTCTGGGGAGTGGCGCCAAATGAAGCCCTGTCGCATAAAGATCGACAGTTACGTCGACGCCACCACACGAGTCGGACGAAGAGCAAAGGGCTGCAGGGCCAAGAAAAGAAACGACGTCAGTTGGGCACGAAACGGAAATAGGAGTAGTCCAGCTGATGACGATTGATGACGGTTATGAAGATGATGACGAAGATCATGATGATACTGACGATGTTGTTGTTGATGATGATGATGATGATGATGATGATGATGATGATGATGATGATGATGATGTTGTTGATGATAATGATGATGATGATGATGATAATGATGATGATGATGATGATGATGATGATGATGATGATGATGATGATGATGATGATGATGCTGATGATGATGATGATGATGATGATGATGATGATGATGATGATGATGATGTTGTTGATGATGATTATGATGATGAGCTGGAGGAGGAGGAGGAGGAGGAGCAGTAGGAAGGGGATGATGATGACACTGGTGATGACACTGATGATGATGACGATGATGATGATGATGATAACGATGATGATGATTATTATTATTATTATTATTATTATTATTATTATTATTATTATTATTATTATTATTATTATTATTATTATTATTATTATTATTATTATTATGACGAATTATTATGACGAACAAACAATAATTATGAGGAAGAAGAAGAGGGAGAAGGAGGAGAAGGTGAAGGAGAAGAAGAAGAGGAGGAAGAGGAGGAAGAGGAAGAGAAAGCAGTTTCTCAGAAGGACTGGTCTCCATGTACTTGTATCTTTTTGTTACAAAAGCCTTGTCAGCGAAATTCCGTCTCAGAAAGAAGGCGAATGCAATAAAGAAGGGAAAAAGGAAAAATAGAGGAAAAGGAGAAGTTAAGGACTACTTCATAGGCAACGAACATGTCTCGGTGGGTGGGTGTGTGGATGGGTGGGGGTGTGGGTGTTTGGGTGGTTGGGTGGGGTGGGTGGGGTGGTCGGTGATTGAATTTCCACTAAAGCAATCCCATCTGGAGCTGGTGAGTCAATCTGCCTCCTTCCAACCCCTTCGCCGTTGGAGGCTGGAAGAGCGCCGTAAACAGCATTGCGAAGACGGGTAGAGGGAGGAGTGACCACCGGACTACTCTTCCTCCTACTCCGCCTCTTCCTCATCTACTCCTCCTCTTCCATCTTCCACATCCACCTCCTTCTTCACTTTCTCTGCCATCTCCTCCTTCTCTTTTTTCCTCCTTCGACTCCTTCATTTCCTCCATCACCTAGTCCCTTCCTTCTTCTCCTTGTCAACCGTCTCCTCTTCCTAATTTTCCTCATGTTTTTTCCCATATACTCCTCCTCCATCTCTTCCACTACCGCATCCACCTACTCATGCCCTCCTCTCCCTCCACCTCCTAATCTTCCTTCTCCTCCCTCTGCTTCACCTCCTCCTTCTCCTCATTTCCTCCTCCTCCTCCTCCTCTTTCTCCTTCTTCACCTCTTTCTCCGCCTCCTGTTCCTCCTTCTCTTCTTCCTTCTCCCTCTCCTCCTTCTTCTCCTCTTCCTCATTCTTCTCCTCCTGCTCCTCCTTCTCCTTTCCTTCCTCTCGTCTCACCTGATCACAGTGATTGAGTGTCTCCCTTCCTGCGTATCCGTCTTTCTGCCTGCCTGCCTACCTGCTCGACTGCCTTCCTACCCTCCTGCCTGTCATACCACCATCCTGCCAGCCCCTGCCTGCCGCCTCCCTTCCCTCCCTCCCTCCCTCGTCGTCATAGGTAGTGGGCGTCCTGTCACATATCGGTATCCAAACACGGCCAAGTGGTTCCAGCGAACAGGAGATGATGATAACGTCGTCGATAAGAGCGCTGCTCCTGATCCACAGAGACGAATAGTAAACTGGATCTCAGTTGGTCGCTTCCGGTTCTGCTCTACGGTTGCAAGATTCTTGGACAACAATAGAAGTCCCGAATAAGAAACTTGACCCCTTCGACCTATGGACTCTCTGTAGGAGATCCTACAGTTTCTGCAGAGCCTAAAATAGAGTGTTTTCCGACGCAAAGACAGTGTGCAGATGACAATGTCGAGTGCGCAGTTGAGTTTGTTTATCGAGAGTGCAGTGTGTAGTCACACAGGGATGGCGAACCTATGGCAAGAGTGCCCAAAGTGGCGCGCGATCAAATTTTTGGGCACGCGGAAATGGAAGCGTCTTTCAAAATTTCAAACTTAGAAATACAAAATCACTGTAGGAATCCACATTTCTTTTATGGAAGACTTTATTGTAACACCATCATAAAACCATCTTTTAATTCATTTTTGTTACGCTTTGTCAATTAAAACCTACATGAGAAAAGCAATAATATACTGCAAAATTTCGAGGGGCACGCTGTACGTTCGTGCGTATGAATGTATGTATACATGTATGATGTATCTATGCATGCATACATGCATGCGTGGCTGGAAGCGATACCAATTGAATGTCTCACGAGGAACGTACATTAGATTTTGTCCATCTGAGAATCCTGGAAAGGTAATGAAACGGAACTGGAGCAGAAACGAGCCTCGGAAAAGCGGGAGGACCACACCACTGCGGCCAAGTAAGAAGGAGGAGGAGGACCACCCCAGTACCCAACGAAGGCTGAGGAGGACCATCCAACGCCGAAGGGAGGAGGAGGCCCACCCAACTACGACAGAGGAGGAGGGTGCCCAGCAGCGAAGGCGTCATCATCAAATTAATGAATAAATTCCGGTGGACGAGAGAGAGAGCGAAGAAGAAGCGCCGCCATCTCGTGGCAGCTGATGGATTTACGCAGTGGGAGCAACGTCTCCGGGAGACGATGCCATATGCATTATGGATTGGCACCGTTTCCCAGCTACAGCAGCAGCAGCAGCAACCGAGGGATGGGGATGAGGAGGGCAGGGGAGGGTGGCTGGTTGTCCCCTTGGAGTCGATGATGCCCCGCTGCATGGTCTGTCTTCTTCGCGCCCTCTAAGCGACCGACACCTAGCAGATGCTCCGATGAAGTATGTAGGAGGAGGTGGAGGATATTGCGAGGAGAACTTAACTGTTGCTCAATCCTACCCAACACACCTACACACACATACACACACATACATTCACACGCAATAACGCTCGCACACACCCACTCACAGACCACGCACAAATACACATACACATACAGCCGTCCCCCAACACACAAGTACACACACCTACACATACAGCCGCCCATGCACACATGCACACACACACGGATACTTACCAACACTCAAATATCTATACACACAACACATGAGAAACACGCACTCAAGCACATACATAATTATATCAATAGCGTTTTTCAGTGGTATACTCGAAAATAAGTAACTAAGTAAGTAAGTATATCCTTTATTGAGAAGCACTAGCAAACGCACAGCACTGTACATGGCAAGATTAATACATTCAAATAAATAAACAAAAATTTATTTTTAAATGCACTATATAAATATCCAGATAATCCAAATACAAGCGTTCGAGACTCCCATCATATGGTTACTCTACATAAATTGTTTCATCATCATCATCATCATCATCATCATCATCATCATCATCATCATCATCATCACCACCATCATCATCATCATCATCATCATCATCATCATCATCATCATCATCATCATCATCATCATCATCATCATCATCATCATCACCAGTTCTGGGGCCGTCCATAAAGTACGTCACGCTATTTTTGACCATTTTACCCCCCTCCCCCCTGTCACAAACTGTCACAAAACTCGGACCCCCCCCTAAAGTACGTCACACTTTCGACCGGGAAACTTTTCGAGGGGGGTAGTGACAGCAGTTTTCCCAAGAATTTTCGAGGGGGGTAGTGACAGCAGTTTTCCCAAGAATTTTCGAGGAAGGGGGTAGTAACAACAGTTTTTCGACACCAAAAATTTTCGAGGGGGGGTAGTAACAAGACTTTTCCAAGATTTTTATCCATAAATTTCACACTTTTGTATAAAATAAATTATAAATAAAATTTAAAAAATAAATGTGTGACGTCACGCATGGCCTGACCCCCCTCCCCCTGTCACAAACTGTCACACTTTCTTAAACCCCCTGGAGCGTGACGTACTTTATGGACGGCCCCTCTGACGCCAGACATTTGGCGGCGATGAGTACGAATAAAATGATCTCCATTGTCCTCGGTCACTTGTCTAGTCCATTGCTACCCTTAGTGTTATACCAAGTGATGTTATGTCCTCATTTGTATTACATTTAGGCTACATAGGGTAGTCTTGGTCTGCCTTTGTGTCTTTTCCTTCGCATGTAGTGCATTGTGTGGGATTCGGTCAACTGGCATTCTTTCTACTAGTGCTGGTAATGATTAAAATAATTTTAATCGATTAATCTCCAAAATTTAATCGAGATTAATCGATTAAATTCGATTAGTTTTGTCTATGCTACATAAAGCGTGAAAAACTGTTTAGACTCTATATACTGAAAAATCCTTCAATCATTCGACGTGCTAAAGTTCAAATTGTCAAACTGAGAAATGTAATCAGTAGTAACTACCTTCTATCTAAACAAATCTTCAATTAATTTGCCATATTCGACTTTTCCATCAGCATTTACCTTAAATGCAAAAATGATCGCTTAATTTTCCACTCAAATGTTTCACATTATTACTGTTCGCCATATTGTTTATTCCGGAAATAGATCGGTTGACGTCATAAAATAAATTTAAAAAATAATCGAAGATTAATCGAACATACCAAAATTAATCGATAACAATTTTTAACGATTAATCGATTAATTAGTCGTTAAAATCCTCAGCCCTACTTTCTACACGTCCAAAGTACTGGATTATTAATGGAGTCTTTTCGTGAGGTAAGGTCGACGTCAACGGCCTTTGCAGCCGTCAGGTGTCGCTTCAAATGGGATGCCTTCCTTGGACACCTTTTAAACAGGTTCAGACGAAGCTATATATAAAATAAATAGCGCATATTATTCTAATTTCGTCTAGAGTTGCAATACAATTATACTGAAGTGCACGACCCTGGTGAGGTCGACGTCAACGGCCTTTGCAGTCATCAGATGTCGATTTACCGCTGATATGGGATGCCTCACTTAGACACCTGTAAAACGGCTTCAAACGAAGCTACATAAGCGAATACACAATAAATTTAGTTTATTCCATGACCTTTTTTAAATCGAATGTTCCGAAGTGTGCGGAACTGGTTAGGTCGACGTCAACGCCCTTGCAGCCATAAGATGCCGTTAAATACAACTATAGGCGTATTTATTCAACTGTACTTATGCAATACAACTGCATTTATACAATACACCTCTATTTATGCAATGCAACTGTATTTATACAGCACAACTATATTTTGATGTTGCCTTCCTTCCTAAGTTCAGTAGTGCGCAAACAACTATTATACGAGAGAACATCAATGGCACTGAGCAACTGTGAGTAAAGGACTTCCTCAAGGTCACAGACGATGACCGCCTGAATGGAGGATGAAAACCCTCCACTCCGTGCTACAGGACGAGCGCTCTAACCAACCGTGAATGAATACAACCACACGAGCAAGTCTTTCACTTGCAAAGTACTCCATCTCTCTGTCTAGTGTCGTTTTCAGCGATCCCGTGACAGCCTAATGGCTTTAAGGGCTGTGAGGTTAAACGGCCCTATAAGTAGGCCTAAAGAAAATAAACAAATAAATTCCAACAGCCAGTGCAGGGTTAAGACATCCGAGCCCTAAGCCCCAACCCCAAAGTGAAGCCAATTTCCAATAAACGGGTATCTGAACACAAAGTTATAAACGTACCTGACATGAAAAGTAATTTTTTTCTGATGAAATATAGGCCTGTACAGTGTACAGACTGTGAGTGAGAGTCTGTGACTAGGGTCAATTTTTCTAGTAAGTAAGTAGTAACTAAAACTTACTAGCGCTGAAAATATTCATGCATGGTAAAGCGCTAAATTATTTAAAATTATACAAAATTACGAATTTGCTACAGCAATTTGATTTAATTTCTCCGGATTTGAGGCCCTCAAAAGTGTTCTGGAACTTGTGGGCCCTAAGCCATGGCTTAGTTGGATTATACCTTCATCCGGCATGCCTCCTCTTGCTTTTTTATATACTGGAACTTCCACTGACCAATGACCTCAGTGACCAGGATTTTGTCAATGGTCTGTGAAGTTGCCTCCTCTTGAATTTAAGTCTCGCTACTTGCCTGTATGTATGTATGTATGCATATAGGGTGTCCATGTATGCATGTCTGTATGACACTGTATATATACATGTTTCTATGTTTGTAATCTATACATGTATGTATGTGGCATATTTTATGTTGATATAAATGACTGCATACGTGTGTATATATGAATATATATATATATATATATATATATATATATATATATAATATATATATCCATGTATTAGTCTAAAAAAAGCCCTGCCTGCACCTCACCGTGGTGAGAGGGTGAACAGCCAAGTAGGGGATAGCCTGGTGGGGCTATACCATCAGTGGTGAAGACCTTGGTCGAAGACCTTGGTTGAAGAACCACCTTGGGCGTTTCGCGAGGTGGAAAGGCTCACCAGGAACCCTGAAACAGCTGGCCAACGCAGGAGGCAGGTGTTGGAAGGACACCTCAGACCGGAAGAGGCCAGAATGGCCCAACGATCTCCTTACCCTACCAGGAGAGGACTGGTCACCGCCTGGCAAGAGACCAAGAAACTCTAACAAAATGAAAGAATAAAGAAACGAAGACTAACATGGTATGGACATGTGATCAGGATGGAGAACGGAAGAATGCCGGCAAAGGCGCTGCACGGAGAGGTGGAGGGAACAAGGAGCAGAGGACGTCAGAAGAAGAGATGGATAGATAACGTACTGGAGGACATAGAAGACAGAGGATGGGACTTAAGAAGGGCAATAGAACTCGCAAGAGACCGACCGAAATGGAGAAGTTTTGTTAGAGCCTCATCGTCAGCGAATACTTGACGGAGGAGAAAGAAAGAATTAGTCTAAATATGTCGTTTAGGATATATTCTGCCCATGCAGAAATCGTCGTGTTATAGGTCCTACAAAGACCTACATACAAGCATGCACTTGCAACGTATGTACATCTTGTTCAGCATCTCTCTCCATCTCGACTCCAACATCGCCGCATCCGCTCTGCTTTGTTGCGCAGTACATCAGCCGAAGATAGCCATGGAACCACCATCCACCACCCTCAGCAGCAGCAACCATAGCAGCAGCATCATCCGTGGTCATCCTCTGCTGTAGCATCATCCTCTGGTCATCCGTTGGCGCGTCTAATCGACCCATCAATCTGTGGCCAGCATCCGATCGAGGTGCACCAGCATCCTCTGCTGGCCGCAGGCGCTGCCACCAAATGAGGCCAATCCTCGAGCAGAGAGAACGGGAGGCAGGCGGGTGAAGACGGACAAAGGGAAAGAAAAAAAGGAAGACAGAGAGTGAGAGGGAGAGATGGGGTTAAGAATGAGGCACGGGCGATGAGAAGCAATAAGGCAGGGAGGAAGGGAGGCAGGAAGGCAGGAAGGCAAGCAGGCAGAAAAGTAGACAGGAAGGAAAGCAAGCAAACAAAAAGGCGTGCAAGAATGTAAGCAGCAGAAAAGGCATGCAAGAGTGTATAGGCACTGCTAGGCAGGAAGGAAGGCAAGCGGGAAGCCGGGAAGGCAAGCAGGCAGCAAGGCAGGCAGCAAGACAGGCATGCAGACACGCAGACATTGAAGGATTATTATAAAAAATAAAATCAATAGAGGAGTTTCAATGCAAGCAGCCACATATGTTAGCAGAGGAAGAATTGATAAAAAAAACGAAAGCAGAGAGGCAAGCGGACAATTAGGCAGACAGGAGGCAGTGAAGAAGTAGAACAAGCACGAAATTATGCAAAGAGGTAGGCAGGCAAACAGACAGACAGACAGAATTGCTAGAGACAAGTGAAGACACACAAAGTAGGAAGACAGCAAAGAGGCAGAACTCAGAGAAGAATGAAAGCATAGAAGAGACGACAGAGAGAGAGAGACAACTAAACACAGACAGAATGAAACGTAGGCAGACGCAGAAAGGCAACCAGCGGGAGTCGTTTAAGGCGACGCATGGCTGACTCCGTGAAACCTTTTTTGTCGGCCCCTTGTAAATTTTCTTTCCGATTGAGCGATTTTACTGCAGACGGAGCCGAGATTAAATCTAATCTTGCAGAACACTTAGCAGCTCAGTGGCCTCCGCCGCAGTCAAGGCTAAGGTTACACTTAACACAATGGCAGGAGAGCACGTTTCGACATTAAATATAATAGCATCTTGAGAGGCTATTAAATGGCATGATATACATGTATACATTCACACATACATACATAAATGCAAACATAATTATATGCATACATAATTATATATATACATACACATGCGTACAAACACACAATACATACATACACAAACACATACATATATGCATACATACATACAATACATACATACATATATGCATACGGACATACACACATACATACATATGAATACCTACATACATGCATACATACATATATACATACACACATACATACGTACATACATAAACATACATGTACATACACACATGCATACATATATGCATACACACATGCATAGTATACATACATGCATACATAAGTTTATGCATACATACACATACATACATATACATATATGCATACATAGATGAATAAATACATACAAAATACATACAAATGCATACATATATACATGCATGTATAGTTGCGCAAGTCTGGGTTGATAGACGTATATAATAGACTATAGTAAGACTGCGTTGTTAAAGGATGAAGAGACTAAGGTGGCTGAGTGATGTCTGCTGACGCGAGAGATTAGTGCAGCTCGAAAGCCCAAAGGCATCAATTGTCTGGTTTACAGTCAAATCATGATGACTGAGGAAAAGCATATTGTCTAATTGTAGGCCACAACGATTGTCTTGGATTAAATATAACCCACCGTAACAGCTCATCTGTCTGTCCGTCTGTCTGTCCGTCTGTGTGTCTGTCTTTCTGTGCGTCTTTCCCTGTCTGTGTATGTCTGTGTGTGTCTATGTCTCCATGTGTCTGCCTCTCTGCGTCTGTCTCTCAATCGCTGTCTCTTTGTCTATCTGTGTCTGTCGCTGTCTCTGTCTGTGTTTGTGTCTGTCTCTCTGTTGTTAAGATGTCGCTTCACTGTGATAATGAGGTCCGTTCCTTAGACACCTTTCAAACGGTTTCAGACGAAGCTATATATAAAATAAATTCTATTCTATTTACGGATTTATAGATGGCGTGTATTCGCTTAATTTTTCGAGGACGGATGTTCCGAAGTGTACGGAACTGGTTAGGTCGACGTCAACGGCCTTTGAAGCCATAAGATGCCGTTAAACAATTGATACATTACAACTGTACTTATACAATGCACGAATGCGAAGTCTATTTCTCTGTCTTTTCTCTGTCTCTATCTCTGTCTGTCTGTCTGTCTGTCTGTCTGTCTGTCTGTCTGTCTGTCTGTCTGTCTGTCTGTCTGTCTGTCTGTCTGTCTGTCTGTCTGTCTGTCTCTTTCTCCGAGCAACCATTTGCTGATCTTTATATGGTATCCCTAAACAACCGCCTCTGACTCGAAACAGCGCTCGTGAATAAGCCGGTGCCCTGCCCTTCCATTTTAAATAGTAGCGCTTTCGAAGTATACTACATTTCTAGTTTACAATGCCAACCTACGACTACAATGTCCTATTATAAGCGAACCTACCACTTTTGTGTCTGCCATCGATCAAAATCGTTCACATAAGTATCTGCTGTGAGCAGACATCGTTTGTAGAGATATGTTGGTCTGGTCTTTCATCCATAAGAGATGAAGTTCCTGGAACGTACGACAGATGGCTTCGGGAAAGGGGAATGAAGGGCAGATGGGGAGTAGCGAGGAAGGGGAGGGGAGGGGAATGGAGTAGGCAGGGAAGATGTGGGGCGATTGGGAAGGGAGCAGGGTGCGGGGGAGGGAGACAGGAAACGAGGAGAGGTTGGATTGACGTAGATGGAGAACTACTCTGACGTCAGAAGAAGGAATTTCTATCGGAGCATAAATTGATTGATCTGGGACGAAACCAGAAAGGAAATCACAAAAGAAAAATTGAAAAGAGGTACAGTAACCAGAAGAATGAAAGCAAGCCAGCAAGACAAGGCTAAAGAAAAACGAGGAAGACAATTATACCGGAAAATAAAAAAAGCCTGAGAGACAAAACGCGGAACAGATCAACAGCAATTTAAGAACAAAAGAGAAAACCAGAAAATCCGGAAGCGCACCAAGATATATGTCACATGACACATGTGACACATAGCCAATAGATGCTAGATGACCTACATATGTCCCATGACCTATACACACATGACCTTAAGCACACAAACCAATAATATTGGTTTGTGTTATAAATGCACACATATATTATATGCATGCATTTATAACACATCAATATAAATGTATACCACATGACCTATGACCTATAATTATAGTCCACATGAATACATGACCTAATAATAGCACGTGACCTATGTAGCACTTGGTCTATTCAACGCGTACATGCCCTATATATCCCGCATGAGCTATTATCTGCCACTTGACCTATATTATCACTTGGCCTATATATATCTGGCATGACCTATATATACCACTCGACCTACATATAATATGGAATGTAAACAGCACGAGCCATGTAGCGAAATCTCCACATCGTGTACGAAATTCGTATGTACACGAGTTAGAACTTGCTTATTGGCTTAGAAGTAGAAGAACAGTCCCGTTAAGCCGGTCTTCTAGACATCTATGTGCAGGAAGCATAAGCATTGGCTCGGAGACTCTGAACATCCATGCCATCTTCAGCTGTCGACGGGAATCCGTTGATTGGTTCCACGTGTGTGCGTGGGCCCGCCATTGGTGACTCAGCTTACTGTGCATTTTTTGCTAACCGATGTAATATATTCTTTCGTAATGACATTTGACATCATATAGGCTAACGCAGAGTAGATGTCTTGAAGGAGCGCTGTATAAATGTGCAGTTACATTACATTACATAAGCGACTTCAGTTTTGTTGATCTCGGCTTATGGAGGCGTTGGGCTATTCCTTTCCTTCGCCGTTCGATCTTCCCACTGACCCGGTATAGTCTATTGGCAGTGTTTTCTTTATAACTGAGTCCACTACTGGCACAGATGGAAGCTGACATTTTCTAAACGTCTTTCTCCCCTTCTTGGCGGGGTTTTGAACTGCGGACCTCTCGATTGCAATCCATCACGCCTACCGCTAGACCAACGCGCCCACCGCCCACTCCTTATTTAACGCATTCCATTTTGCTCTCAGTTCCCCAGCAGGTCTCCCTCTTCAAGGGCGGGGGTCTGCTGGTCTTAAATCCTTACATCGGTGGTTTACATCCTAATAAGTGCGATGGCCCTGGCCCCACATTGGCCCCACATAGATCATCGTTTCTGCATGACCAGACGCACCGCTTCATTTGTTACGCTCTGACACAGAGCCATCGACTGTGTAAACAGCCGATGAACGACCGAACGGAGCGAAACGCCTGCCTCAGCAGCAGGGATGCGGAGGGCGGAAGATGCCAACAGACACCCATTCATCATCACCTGACCAAAGCCCACATCCATATGATACCACACTCTTGCTTACATTTATAGATGTATACTTGAGTTAGTAAGTAAGTATAAGTAAAAGTAAGTATATTCTTTATTAACCAATTGCGAATCGCACTTTGGTGTACACTGTACAGACATCTCATAAACACAGTTAAAGAGTATAAAGTATCATTATAAATACGTATAGGCCACACGGTGTTCATCACGGAGAGAACCCACATCGCAGAAAGGATTACATGCACAGCGCATCACATCACTCTAATTTCAATTACATAGCATTGTATACTACATTGCAATGCATTGTATCACATTGTATTAAATTAATTATGCCACATTACACTACATCATAGTACAATGCATTACACCGATTACGTCGAGGATTGGAAGGTACAGGATCAGATGAGTCAGGATAAGAGTTCTTGAAAAGGTGTGTCGCGGTCGAGCCTCTCGATCACGACGACGAACAAACGAAGGAAACTTAAAAGATCTTTATTAACAGAAAGAATCAAATAAGTCAAATTTAAGTCAGCCCGTCAAATATCACAATCGCAGACAGCACACAGGTTGGCTGGTCTCGATTGAACTTCAATCAAATATCGTTACAAGAGCACTTTATCAACGTGCATAAATCTTCGTCAACTGGCTTCTTTGTACAGACGCTGCACCTTATATATAGGGTTCTGATGGATTCTAGAAAGTTCTATGACGTCATCGTACTTTTCCCTGGAAAGTCCTGTAGAACGCGTAGATTATTGATACATGCATTGGTCCGCTGTTGACAGACCGTGGCGGAATTTTCCCTTAGCTGTAAACAATGTTGTTGACGCACAGCGGGTATTTTCCCCAGCCGCACGTGTCAGCGTAGACCACGACATTCCCTCCGCCCTCAGATGATGACACGTCTTCAGCACCATCTCGAACGGGTCATCACGATCAAGCTGAGCCGTCGGATCCCATCTCGTCACAACATGTACAAACAAAACAAAACACATCATTAAATCAACTTATCTACACAGTTTTCGGGCTCGATCCTCGGGTGCCGGGCTATTCCCCTTTCCCTCATGTCCCGAGTCACAACCGAGAAAGGAAATCAGCTACCGTGTTCTGACGCCCAGGACGATAACGGAAGTCTACGTTAAATTCCTGCAATGCTAAGGCCCAACGAGTCAGTTTCGCGCTCTTGGGGCTTGCATCCGTAAGATAAGACAAAGGATTATGATCCGAATAAATGATTATCCTTGATAAGAATATCCACGACCGGAATCGTTTAAGTGCCCAAATTACTGCAAAAGCTTCTCTCTCAATTGTAGACCAATGCATCTGTGTGTCCGTGAGTTTAAGACTAGCAAAAGCAATTGGTTTTTCGTGACCTTCTTCGGTCCACTGAAACAAGCAACACCCGACCGCGGTGGCACTTGCATCTACACTTAAACCAAATTCCTTAGTGAAATCAATGGTATGTAATTGTGTAGCTTTACTGAGATCATCCTTTAACTTATCTAGTGCCTCTTGATGCTTTTGCTCCCAAGGCACTTTCGTAGGCACGTTATCTCGTGTCAAGTCAGTTATTACTCGTGCTTTCTCAGCGAGAGCAGGTATAAAATTTCTAAAGTAACTGAAAAAACCCATAATCCTTCTAACGTCCTTTTTTGTCGTCGGAGGTTGGATATCATTGATCGTAGCGATCTTGCCTGGATCAGGTTCGATACAACCTGACCCTACTATATGGCCAACAAACTTTATTTTGTTCTGTGCAAAATTACATTTCCTTAAATTCAAAGTAAGTCCTGTCTCCTCAACAGTTTGCAAGAATTTCTCTAGATGTTCCAAATGGTCATTCCAATTCATTGAAACCACTGCCATGTCATCAACGAATGGTTCGGTAAAACTTCGGACTGGATGTAAAACTTGGGTCATAGCACGAATAAAAGTATTGCTAGCGGATTTGAGTCCAAACGGCATTCTTGTGAACTCAAAAAGTCCTGCATCACATACGAATGCTGTAAGCCATTGATGTTCCTTCCGAACCGGGATTTGCCAATATCCTGATTTTGCATCGAAAACACTAATGAACTTTGCCCGTCCCACCTTCTGTAAGACGTCAGCAATGTCTGGGGTCGGATAACAATCACCTAGAGAATACTTGTTAACATGGCGATAATCGATTGCTAGACGAACGCCATTTTGACCCTTGGGTCCCTTTAAAACACAAACTACCGGACTGGCCATTTCACTCTTCGATGGTCGAATTATGCCTAAGGACAACATTTCTTCTATCTGGCGTTGCACTTCAGGTTTAAGTAGCTCCGGGACCTTATATGCCTTTAAACGCTTAGGAGTAAAATCAGGAGTTATTTTGATTTCATGTTCTAATACTGGACAGTACCCAGGTTTATCCACGAATACTGCCGAATGTCGATCCAAAACCTCAAAGAGTTGCTTTTGTTCCTCTTCTGACAGATGCGCCATGATCAAAGGATCAATACGCTTACTCGGGCTCACTTGTTCACGTTCTTCCTGATCTACAACCTCTACTACACCAAATTCCTCATCTTGATCAACAATTATTGAACAGCTATTAATCATTGCTTGTTCGAGTCGTTCATGGTACCGCTTGATCTTATTAGCGTGTAAATGTCTTTGTTTTCCCTCTATTTCTACTATATAGGAATACGGGGATTTAACTCTGACCACGGTTGCAGGTCCTTGCCATCGACTATAAAATTTAGAACTACCAAAATCTGGTGCTAATACTGCTACTTTATCTCCAACTTCGTATTTTCTGTCAGTACTGCGCAAGTTATAATAATCTGCATACCGTTTCAATTCTATATCACTATAGTAATCCGCATAAGCTTTCGCAAATTCGAGGTTTTCTTTCAGTGATTGGAGGTACTCTTCTGGTGATTTACCTAAGTTAAGAGGTAATTTCCGTTCGCCCGCCCATGATTCCTTCAACACACTAAGTGGACCACGAGGAAGAGTTCCATAAACCATAGTGAAAGGCGAGATATGAGTCGTGCCTGAGGGTTTTTCTCTAAGGCTCCAGAGAACGAAGGGTAGCAATTGGTGCCATCCACGAGGATCAGATTGAGCGAGTTTAAAGATCATGGTTTTCAAGCTCTGGTTGCATCTTTCAACCAATCCGGCTGCCTCGGGATGTCCAGGGGTATTGAATCTGGGACTACAACCCATTCGCTGCAAGAATTCCTTCGTCAAACGGCTAGTAAAGTTGGTGCCACAATCCGAACTAATGATTCTTGGAATAGAAAAAGTTGTGAAAACTTGCAACAGAGCTTCACAGACTCCCTTTGCGTTCAACGATCTAAGGGGATAAGCCATCGGCCAACGAGAAAATTTGTCCACCAGAACTAAAGCATAATTGTACTTAGGTTTCGATTTATTAGATTCTCCAGTCACTACCATAGGGCCAATACAATCCATATTTAGATGGTTAAAACAAAGTTCATCTGCCCTCGGAATAGGAGTAATCGGGACTCGATCTGCAACTTTAACTGGAGTTCTAAGTTGACAAATTTGACAAGATGCACAATACTCGCGAATTCTCTCATCCATTCTCGGAAACCAAAAGTTTAATTTGATCCGGGCTCTCGTTGCCTTAAAAGCCATATGCCCAGCACATGGGGCATCGTGTGCTACTCGCAAGACAACCCCAATTCTATCCTCCGGTAGACACAATTGATTTACCTTATGTCCCATAATCTCCCCTTTATGGTACAGGAGATTATTGTCTGTGAAGAAATTATTTTTATTCTGGTTCGCTTGTTGCCAGCAAGGCCTAAGATTGTGACAATTTTGTTGCTCTCGCAACAAAGTATCATTATCCGCTTTTTCCTCACCAGATTTAAACTCTGTCGACTCAACATCGAGGAAATTATCTGAATCATCAACTGGTTGCTCCTGGGAAGATTCATTCACTTCCTCATCCTTAACGTCTGACTGCAGGGATTCGTTGTTGTTATCCTTCTCAATATTATCTTCCTTTACCTCTTCATTTACCTGTACTGATCGATCTACACCAACCGCCATCACTACATATTCCGAACTCTCCATTAATAGGTCTACAATATGGGGTGTTAGAATAACCCGTTCATTTAGTTCAGGGACTACAGCAAACATGACGCACAAAGATGGCGCAATATTCGTCGTTCCTTCCGATGGATTAGCTAATTTCAATTGTAGGTATACCACATCTGCCTTACATCCTTCTCCCTGAAAACCAATTATGTTAATCCGTTTAATCACAGGCAAGTTTAGTGACTCAATTAACTTCTTATCAATACAACAAATTTCTGCTCCTGAATCAGATAACGCTGGTTGAGAAGGGAGATCTTCAATCTGTACATGGATATACGACCTCTCGTGTAGTCCATCAATACTATTATCGTATACTCTTACAGCAATTTCCGATTTTACTGGTTCGAGGTTGTCCAATAAATTCCCTTGCCTTACCTGTTCAGATATCTCATGCGCCACGTTGACCTTCTCCACCAATGGGTCGATCACCTCCTTAGTTGGGTTCCCAACCATACAAGCACCCACCTTTTTATAACTTCGATTGGTCGGGCACTCCTTTGCCCTATGACCCTTCTGATGACACAAGAAACAGAGACCCTTCACCTTGGCCTCCTCCTGAGACATCTTCGCACCTATCTTGGCTTCACCCCTTACTTCCGGTCTGAAAGACTTAGGTTGAGCTGTCTGGTTATTGACTTGGACTTGTGGTTGACTTCTCGTCCAATTGTTATACTTCGGTGTCGGATGACTACGGTACACCAAGTCACTCCCACCATCATGCGACGCTACATAAATGTCAGCTGCATTAGCTATATCTTCACAGTTCAACCACTCCTCTTTTTCTTGGGCCAAGATATAATCCAAGCAAGCCTTCGACAAGGACTCCTTGAGCCGATCCGCCACCAGTAAACTTACAAGTTTATCAAACTCGTCAGTTATCTTTCTGCTTTTCAGATAATACATAAGAGCAACACGCAATTTGGATGAATAGATCGTAAAAGATTCGTCCGATGCTTTATGCATCGTCCAAAATCGGGCTCTAAGGGTTGAAGGGCTTATCTTAAATTCCCTTAGCAAAAACTCCTTCAAGAATTTGTAATCATTGAGCTGTTCCTTAGTTAGGCGCATAGTTAATGCCTTAGCTCTTTCACTCAAATTAGCCAACAATAATTTTGCTCTAACATCTTCATCCACCTCATACACATTAAACAAACCATCCAAGTGATCAAAGAAACCTGGAATTTCTATAGGGTCGGAGGGGAATTTCCAAAGAACATTCTTAAGTGCATCACTATAACGCTTAGTGCGGCTTGCTAAAGAATTTCTAATAGTTTGTTCTTCCATCTTTTCCTTCTTCTCCCTTTCTTCCTTCTCTTTCCGTTCCTTCTTTTCTCTTTCATCCTTCTCCTTCTGTTCCTTCCTTTCTCTTTCTTCCTTCTCCTTCTGTTCTTTCTTTTCTTCCTCTCTCCTCCTTTCCTCCCTTTCTTCCTTCTCCTTCTGTTCCTTCCTTTCTCTTTCTTCCTTCTCCTTCTGTTCTTTCTTTTCTTCCTCTCTCCTCCTTTCCTCCCTTTCTTCCTTCTCCTTCTGTTCCTTCCTTTCTCTTTCTTCCTTCTCCTTCTGTTCCTTCCTTTCTCTTTCTTCCTTCTCCTTCTGTTCTTTCTTTTCTTCCTCTCTCCTCCTTTCCTCCCTTTCTTCCTTCTCCTTCTGTTCTTCATATTTACGGATTTCGAACTCCAGACGGCGCTTCTGCAGTTCGTAAGCGGTCTCTTCTGGAGATGCTGGACTAGCCTTGAATTCTTCTTCCTTCTTTCCTATCTCCAAGGCCCATTCTTCCATCAATGTATTCCTATCCCAAGTCATAACCTCATCTTCGTCCCTTCCTGCCTTTATAAGATACACCCTAAGGCGCTCAGACGACCTTTTATGAATGTTCGCCTGCATCTCTGCTGTCAACGCTTCCATTTTTACAAACAGTCAATCAACAGTAGACAACAAGGAAACAGACACCACGCAGGAGACACGCCACACAAAAGGAAAATTCCACACAAAACAAAGTGTGACTACGCAGTAATTCCACACCACGCTAACTACGCAGTAGCCAAAGAAGTGCACTCGCCAAGTACGCAAAAGCTACACAAGCTCGCGCAAGCCTGGCCTCGATCCTTACGATGGATCAAACTACAAAGAAACAATCAGCAGAAAATAGGAAAGAAAGACAATAGCCGCCCCAAACTCGGCTGCAACTCCACTTTCTTCTCTCCTTCCCAGCCCCGACAACACCCAGGATCTTACCCGTATGTTGACTGCTGTCTTCTGCCGTCTCAGCCGAACGACGCGCTTCGTCCGTCAGCTGTCGTCTGCCGATCACCCGTCTTTCACGGTAGAAAGGCGTCTCGATCCGTTCACTGTCTGAACAGACCGTCTCTCCGGGTTGACTCCTTCCTCCGCCGGTTCGTTTCTTCTTCTTCACCGGATCCAACACCGATGATCCCGCTTCTGACACCAGAAATGTCGCGGTCGAGCCTCTCGATCACGACGACGAACAAACGAAGGAAACTTAAAAGATCTTTATTAACAGAAAGAATCAAATAAGTCAAATTTAAGTCAGCCCGTCAAATATCACAATCGCAGACAGCACACAGGTTGGCTGGTCTCGATTGAACTTCAATCAAATATCGTTACAAGAGCACTTTATCAACGTGCATAAATCTTCGTCAACTGGCTCCTTTGTACAGACGCTGCACCTTATATATAGGGTTCTGATGGATTCTAGAAAGTTCTATGACGTCATCGTACTTTTCCCTGGAAAGTCCTGTAGAACGCGTAGATTATTGATACATGCATTGGTCCGCTGTTGACAGACCGTGGCGGAATTTTCCCTTAGCTGTAAACAATGTTGTTGACGCACAGCGGGTATTTTCCCCAGCCGCACGTGTCAGCGTAGACCACGACAAGGTGAGACTTTAGTTTCCAGTGGAAACCCTTGGGGTGATGGATAGAGGAGCCTGAGGCAGATGGTGGTGGATGATTGGCGATGATGGTAACATAGCGTTACATTACTGCATTACATCGCATGGCGTTACATTACTTTCCCGTGCACGACATTACATCGCACTACATGAGAGTTACATTACTGTACACTACATGACACTGCATTGCATTTAATCGCATTACATTGAATAGCATCGCATTAGACTGCATTGCATAGCATTTCTATGCATTGTGCTAAGTTATATTTGACCCTCATTGCATTGGATTAGAGATGATTGCAATCCAGTAAAAGCTTTGCCTTGAACTGCATCGGTTGAGGCAAGGCTTTCGACGATAATCCCCGGAGAAAGAATGCACCATATATAGCACCCTAACGATGACAGTCTTTGAGAAGCAGAGGAGCAGGAGGAGGAGCATGAGGAGGAGAAGAAGAAGCAGAAGCAGAGGAGGAGCAGGAGGAGCAGGAGGAGAAGAAGAAGAAGAGGAGGAGGATAAGAAGAAGAAGAAGAAGAAGAAGAAGAAGAAGAAGAAGAAGAAGAAGAAGAAGAAGAAGAAGAAGAAGAAGAAGAAGAAGAAGAAGAAGAAGAAGAAGAAGAAGAAGAAGAAGAAGAAGAAGAAGAAAGAAGAAGAAGAAGAAGAAGAAGAAGAAGAAGAAGAAGAAGAAGAAGAAGAAGAAGAAGAAGAAGAAGAAGAAGAAGAAGAAGAAGAAGAAGAAGAAGAAGAGGAGGAGGAGGAGGAGGAGGAGGAGGAGGAGGAGGAGGAGGAGGAGGAAGGAGGAGGAGGAGGAGGAGGAGGAGGAGGAGGAGGAGGAGGAGGAGGAGGAGGAAGAGGAAGGAGGAGGAGGAAGAGGTGGAGGAGGAGGAAGAGGTGGAGGAGAAGAAGGAGAAGAAGAAGAAGAGGAGGAGGAGGAGGAGGAGGAGCAGGAGCAGGAGCAGGAGCAGGAGCAGGAGCAGGAGAAGAACAAGAACAAGAACAAGAAAGAACAAGAACCAGAAGAAAATACGAGGAAGAGAGGGGAGGAGGAGGACGGGAGGGGAGGATTAGGAGAGGGAGGAGGCGGTGGAATAGAAGAAGGAGAATGTTGTTGATGATGATGAGGCGGAGGAGACGGAGGAAGCAGAAGAAGAAGAGGCAGAAGATTGCGAATAGATGGGATGTAAGACATATTTTCGGGCATTGATTTGCTTCTAAGTCTATTAGGAAACCCTCCGGCGGGGTGGGGGGGCTCTGCTGTCCGTATACGTCGACTGCATGCACGGCAGTGATTAGCCGAGATTAGATCTGATTTAGGCCCCGACGGCGGCGGAGGCAGTCGATATGTCGCTAATGAAAACGACGAGAGCATTGTCGCAAGCCCAGATAGACGGCCAGAACATTAGGTAATTTGGATCACAAAACGATCTGGATATATATATATATATATATATATATATATATATATATATATATATATATATATATATATATATATATATATATATATATATATATATATGGTTCTGTAGCCAAGAAGACTCATGCTGAAAATGTTCTCTCCTCGCTTGCTATGACGTCAACAGACCGTCTTGGCTCTTCAACAAAGAATAGCCTACTTGCATGACACAACATATATATATATATATATATATATCCTGTATATATATATAATATATATATATATATATTATATATATTATATATATATACACAGGGTGTATATATATAGGTCTATTATACTTTTATTGGCTCATCAAGTAAATTTTGTGATTTAGTTATTTATACATTATTTTATTTAAAAATTTATATAATCCAAAAATAGTGAAAAACTCATTTTGCAGAGTGTACACGATGACGATACACGAATAGCATCCTATTAAAAATATATATCCATTTTCTTATATAAATAAAAATATATCCATTTTCACACACACACACACACCCACACACATGTTTATGGCAAAGTTGGTAAATACAAATCTACCACATATATACAGGTATGTATATATGGCAACTTTTGTTTCCCAAGAATATATAGGATTACACAGAATATCATGATATAGCTAGATAGATAGATAGATAGATAGATAGATATATATAGATAGATAGATAGATAGATAGATAGATAGATAGATAGATAGATAGATAGATAGATAGATAGATAGATAGATAGACGGACGGACGGACGGACGGACGGACGGACGGACGGACGGACGGACGGACGGACGGACGGACGGACGGACGGACGGACTGATGGATGGATAGATAGATAGATAGATAGATAGATAGATAGATAGATAGATAGACAAACAGAAAGACAGACAGAAAGACAGACAGATAGATAGATAGATATTTCCATTTAGCCATCATGTGTTAATATGTATATAATTATGGAAAGCTCATTCGCTGCAGGATGGACTGCTCTTCTGTTCTATAAGTTGATTGTTCCTCTCATAACGCCGACTATCTCTCGTAATAAAAGTAATTTCTGGCAAATGCAGACGCCTCTAAGTGCCTACAGAATGGTACAACTGACTCTAAATCACGGCCACTGTAGACCATTACATCAAGAGACACAGTAATTATTATTGTCTGGCTATAATAAAAAGCTACACTGACTGTCCGAATTTGGCGCTGAAATGCGTTCTGCAAATGTTTAGTGTATACATGAACACATAAGTAATAAGTATACTTCATGAGTATATATTCATTCGTTCAACTGATGCTGCTGTTGTTGTTGTTGTTGTTGATGATGATGATGATGATGATGATGATGATGATGATGATGATGATGATGATGATGATGATGATGATGATGATGATGATGATGATGATGATGATGATGAATATTATTATTATTATTATTATTATGTTATGTGTATTATTATTATTATTGTTACGATGATCATAATTATACGATGTTTGTGAGGAAATACTCAAAGCATTACCGCTGGTTAATATCACACCTCGAACAACAACATGGCAATTAAATTGTTATAAAAGTAGCAAATCACAGTCGCGATAGCCAAATATATGCCTGCTATTCAGCAGGCCAAATATACATGTAAAGCAATAGAAGAAAATGTCCATTTCTGTTCCTTTTTATTACCAAGACCTCCGTCCTTCAGCTAATTATCCCTACGACGGCGAGATCAAAGGACTGATAATTACCTACCTGCAGAGGATTCCTTTAGAATTTCTTTATAGTGGGCCGCTGTTATTTCATTCGTTCCGTCGCCAGTCCTTGAAGTAATCGTAACTATAGACACCAGAGGCGAAAATCTATAATGACCTTGGGGGTGGGACAGATTATACGAGGGCCAGCTTTTTTGGGGGGGACAGACGGGCTTAAGTCAAAACTTTGGGGGCAGTCCCCTATGTTCTCCATGATTTACGCCACTGATAGACACCGTTGTAGGGAAAACACGTTCCTTTGTTGATAGTGCACGCGGTGGTCTTTTCGGTAGCGTGCTGAACTTTTTATGCAGTGATTGGGGCTTGGAGCCTGCTGACAGAACTCCGCGTACAGTTCGGAGAAAGACATCTATATCCGTGTACTGCCTGCACCTTATCGTGGTGAACAGATAAGTAAGAGATTGCCTGGCTGGCTCTGCCATCAGTGGTGAAGACTTCGGCCACCGAAGAACCACCTATAGGGCGCCACTTGAGATGAACAGGCTCACCAGGAACTCCAAAACAGGCTGACCAACGTAAGGAGACAGGTGTTGGAAGGACACCCGAGGGCAAACGAGGCCTATTCCTTGACCCACCAGCTGCTTTACCCAAGCAAGAGAGGAATGGTCACCATCTGACACAGGACCAAGATATTTGACGTGATGAGCACACTTCGAAAGTATTAGAAAAGAAGACTTACATGGTTTTGGGCATTGGGCGGCAAGTAGTCAGAATGGACGACAACAATGGCCTTATACATAATCATTATACTTGATCTTGCCGTAAATATTGCATGTGTTGCGCTCGCACAAATATAGGGCAAGTTTCTTGTTTTTATTCATTCCTTGCCCATGCGCACTGAGTTAATTTCCTGCCTTCTGTCCACCATTTTAAAACACAGTTCAAACGGTATTTGATTGAATCACTGTGTGTGTAACATAATTATGATGAATTATTGATATAATATTATGTATAATTCATTGGTCTAAATGCACTATTGCACAAACATCACCTTGTACCTATCTGCACCCTGACACATTTCTTTAAAGGCTTCGAATCATGCTTTGAATGGTCAGTATCACAGTATACTGCATGTGGAAGTTGTAATGAAAAGGGTGCTAACTTATAAACTTATACCAGCCGAACAATTATATTGCTCCTTTTGGCTTTAATTTACCTTTGACACCATGAACTACTGCAATAAGCCAACAAATGAACATGAACTTGTTTTCGGTGACCAATAAAGCTTATGAATTAAATTGAACTGGATGGAAAACTCGAGGCAAGATCTTAATGAACAAGACCTGGACATGAGAACGACCCTGCATGGATACTATCAGAGACAGAAGGAAACGGAGCCATCATGTAAAAAACCTCATCGTCGGCACACACCTGTTCATGATGGATGAGAGACGGATATTACATTATTTAAGACTTATATCATATATTATATGTTATACATATTATATATAACATTGTATATTATATGCATTATGCATGTGGATGGCTGATGTCAGGCTGATTGACGTGCTGACAATTGCTCATTTATCTAAGTCCATTAGATTCTCGATTTCGATGTTTTTGCATACACGACACACGCCTTCGTGTTCTGGACTCGTTTTCATACGACTCCGCATAGCAGCGCATCTTTTTTTAATATCGTGCAGTATGCTTTTTCCGTAGATGAGGACCAGAGTATACGAAAGGCCGGGAAACAACGTACAAGTTTTTCTTTGGTGGTATATATATATATATATATATATATATATATATATATATATATATATATATATATGTAAAATGCCTTTGATAAACAGCTGCGTGTAAGAGAAGGCTGTGAATAAAATTGTCTTTTGTTTCAACATACATGCTTGTGTTCAGCTGTGTGATTTTATATCCAGATAGTATCCGTTCCTTCTCTGTAGAGAGCGAGAGGGATAGATAGAGAGAGAAAGAGACAGACAGACAGACGGACATACAGACAGACAGACAGACAGAGACAGAGAGACAGAGAGACAGAGACAGACAGAGACCGAGACAGAGACAGACAGACATAGACAGATACAGAGACAGAGACAGAGACAGAGACAGACAGAGAGACAGAGACAGAGACAGAGAGAGAGAGAAAGACAGAGAGAGACAGAGAGACAGAGACAGAGGCCTCTGTTTTTGGTCCGACAACCTGGAGCGAGCTTCCATTGGCTAAACCCCATCACTTCCCATCTCTACATCTTCTCTGTTTCACCAGCTGCCGAAGACTGATCTTTTCCGCTTGACCTAGGTCGGGACTCGGGAGCGCCGGTGAATAGGGACCATGACGCGGGACCAAGTTAAATTCTGATTGATTGCTTGATCCTTTGTTTTAGCATATTTTATTATATATAGCTCAAGTGGCACATAGTATAGTAGAATAGTAGACGACCCGGCCTTAGAGCACGAATGCACAACTTTGATCTTCCGTGCAAAGACGATAAGAACTTTGTCTCAAGGGTCCTTTACAAACATATTAATCGAGTCCCCAAAGCCATCAATTAACTAACATTGTTTGCTCTCTCCATTTATCCAACAGTATAATTGTACTTAGTCTTCATGTTCCAGGTTGCGGTGTGTCAGCCTGTTTTGCAAATTAAACGAATATACATACATACATACATAATAGTTATATATATATATATATATATATATATATATATATATATATATATATATATTATGTATGTTTAATCTTTATAGCGTCTTTATAGCGTTTTCTATATAGTATACATATTTTTGTTCTAGCATATATATATGTACACGTATGTATTGTTCATTTGTTATTGATACATATGTGGATATATCGAAGATATATATATTATATGTATTGTATACACAACATATATAGCATCTAGATACTATATATCTTGGTTTCAGCGCATAAGTATATTGTGTTTTGGTCACTGCAGAGCCGATGCAATTCTTTGTTCCACTTTGTTCCACTCTGCTTTGTCAATTTCTCTCGTCTCCGAAATGCGGTAATTCATCTGTAATGCGAATAGTATATAAAGTATGGGGCACCGTTCGTCCGTCCTTCCGTCGGGAGCAGCACCGACCGCGGGTTCCATTGCGACGATAGGAGGCGTCCTATACCTTAATCAAGATATGCCAACGGCACATTACTCTAATGAGCTGTCGTTCCTTCTATATGACATCGGATGCTCCAGGCTCTGGTTCCTGCTTCTGCTGCTTCTGCTGCTGCTGCTGCTGGTGCTGCTGGTGCAATCTCCATTTCCGCATCTAAGCAGCTTCCAGGCATCTCCTCCGTTGTGGCATTTACGTACATGTGAAGCGAGTATAGGCCTGCATGCGGCGGTGTCTATGTGCAAACTTGTCGTAAATAAGATTGCTGTGTTTCGAGAGGAGTGTTGCGGCCGAAGCCAAGGACCTTTTGCGTTTGTGTCTGTAAGCATGCACACCGATAAAAATCAACCCTGCAGCGTCTATTATGTAACTTTAACAATGTATATGCACGTATGTATTGTATTGTATTGTATTTGGCTATTTATAAAGCGCTTCTCACAGCAAAAGCCTTTCAGAAGCGCTCCCAGTGCCAGCAACTCGAGGGAAAAGGCAGGATTTTAGTATTATGTTCAAATATGTTGGTATGCATTCATGTACATGTATGTATTTACGATACATGTAGTTATTACGGATGTTATTATTATTATTATTATTATTATTATTATTATTATTATTATTATTATTATTATTATTATTATTATTATTATTATTATTATTATTATTATTATTATTATTATTATTATTATTATTATTATTATTATTATTATTATTATTATTATTATTATTATTATTATTATTATTATTATTATTATTATTATTATTATTATTATTATTATTATTATTATTATTATTATTATTGAGCTTAATAATGCATGTGTGTATGCATATATTCTACATGTATACTTGTGCTGGAATTTTTATATATCGTGTTTTCGGAAACTCACGTAGAACTTTCTACGGTAGAAGCGCTGCATACGTTGTCACTAAGTTCTGCATAATAATTATTATGTATTGTCTATGTATGCTCTATTTAAACATAATTATAAACCTTTTGTTTAAAAATTCACCATATCTGCAATTTTAGTGTGGCGCGGTGGTGTAGTGGTATGTTCGGTGCCTTGCAGCTGGAGGGTTGCAGGTTCGAATCCATCTCAAGCCGCCGCGTATGGACCTTGAGCAAGTCCTTCGCGCAAAATTGCTCTGCAATATAATAATTGCTTCTGCGCTGCCGAGGCGTGTGCACTTCTGAGCTTGGGGCAACCTTAGTAAGAAGGAGCGATATCAAAGATCAGTTGTATTGTATTGTATTGTATTGTATTGTAGTGCGCCTTTAAAATCTTAGAATGGGCTGAAACGTGGCTATATCTAAAGATCTAAAACGTTGCGATTTTCTCCCGCTTCCATCAGACCATCCTCCATTATCGGTCAGCAGCTCAGTCTATTCCACGTCTTTGCAACACGAACAGGTCTATGTTTAGCCCTTCTGATAAGATTCTCCCGAGAGGAGCAGGAGTTAAATAAGTCAACGGAGGAACTGTTCAAATATTGATGACACCAGTGAGTCATGACTACGGTGGCGACAGAGAGAGACAGACAGACAGGCAGACAGACAGACAGAGACAGAGAGAAAGAGACAGCCAGAGACAGACAGACAGAGACAGAGACAGAGACCGAGAGACAGAGAGAAATAGGGAGAGAGAAAGAGGCAGAGAGGGAGAGAGACAGAGCCAGAGACAGAGACAGAGACAGTGACAGACATACAGACAGACAGAGAAAGAGAGAGACAGAGACAGAGACAGAGAAAGAGAAAGAGACAGAGACAGAGACAGAGACAGACAGACAGACAGACAGAGACAGACAGAAAGACAGACAGAGACAGAGACAGACAGACAGACAGACAGAGAGCAAGAGGGGAGAGGGGGAGATAGAGAGCAGAGGGTGATCGATGTCTGGCATGGCATGACTTCCAGTCGGAGAGTCATCTGCAATAGACCTATATATATAGTAGACACCGTAACCGAGTAGTAAGAGCGTTCGCCTTGTAATGCAGAGAGTACGGGTTTGAGTCCCCTCCTCTGAGACAGCTACTGTTCAGGGACGTTGAGCAAGTCCTTCACTCACAATTGCTCATGTGCCATCCATTGATGCTCGGTCATCAGATAGTTTATAATTATTGGATGATGATGATGATGATGATGATGATGATGATGATGATGATGATGATGATGATGATGATGATGATGATGATGATATAATAATAATAATAACAATAATAATAATAATCTTTTTTATTCCAACGCCTCTCGCTAACAATTCAACGGTTTAACGCGGTGGCGTTCAGAGGCACATTCGCCAGCCAGGAAATAGACGAATAGGGGCATTCCGGATATTTCATTTTCCACAATAGTTAATATTCAAGTCCCTGAGGGATCCTGTATACCTCGGGGCATAAATAATAATAAAAATAATGATGATATTTTTTGTAAAGTAAAACCAAGCTCGGCTCACGAGAAACTCAATGACGTTCTAAAAATCTCACAAATACTTTTGGCCTTGACCAGTGATGACAATGCGATGTGATTGTATGG
>JACEVL010000618.1:2030000-2260000 GCA_020284085.1 Aporrectodea caliginosa | reverse complement strand
AGAGAGATAAGCAGGCAGATAAACAGGCAGACGCAGAGGCATACAAACAGACAGATAGAAGGATCGAAAGAGAACACAAGAATACAGACAGAGAGCCAAACAGACAAAGAGGCAGACTGAGCCAAGATAATGTCTGATATATGTACACTGATATCACACACAAAAAACACCAAATGCTCATAAAACTCGAGGTCGGAACGTCCGGAGACATAAATTGTCCGATAATCGACCACAATCAAAAATTTACTGCCCGAACGCAGCAGCCAGTGTTCGATATCTGCCCACCATAAGAGGGCCACACTAGCCGTCCACTTCCACAGGCGTGTCTGTTACTACCAGTCACCGCTACACTTATTCACCACGGCGAGGAAGTTCGCTTTATGCGTAATAAGCCTTCTCCGCCTCAGTTGACGATTCGTATGTGTTTGCACATCAGTGTTGTCGTCTGCGCTTGTTTACTTATGGTCGGAAGGAAGGCGCTGGCCCTCCTTCTTTCCAGTGTCTTCTTCCGCTGTTGATCCTTTGGTTGATGACCTGCCAGCGGTCTGTATGCTCTGGATCACTTCATTAGGACGAAAGAGAGAGAGAGAGAGAGACACTCGGCAGACTGGCGGGGCTGCGCTGGCACTCTGAAATCTCTGCTCCTCTACAAATAAGACTGTTCCGTTAATGTATAGTATACACTCTTCTCTGTATGTACGCATTATGCATACGCAAACATATTTATAATATTTTTTATACGTTCAAACCCAACACAAACAGAAATCTCAAAGACCTCTTCAAGATAATGCAGCGTCTTTTAAAAAAATCCAATTCCCAACCCCAAAATAGCCTATTTGGCGTCTTTTTAAGAAGTCCAATTCTCAACCCAAAGAATATCTGGCGTCTTTTTAAGAAATCCAATTCTCAACCCCAAAATATTTGGCGTCTTTTTAAGAAATCCAATTCTCAACCCAAAGAATATCTGGCGTCTTTTTAAGAAATCCAATTCTCAACCCAAAGAATATCTGGCGTCTTTTTAAGAAATCCAATTCTCAACCCCAAAATATTTGGCGTCTTTTTAAGAAATCAAATTCTCAACGCATATATAGAATACTTAGTTCTAGCCGTCTCATAATGGATTTCTCTATATCCGGATTTTTTTTAATTCCTGAGGGATCTGAGGTACATGTATATTGGGGCAAAAAATAATACCCAGTCGCATTAAATCGTTGTTTAAGGTCTGTGGTGCATATTTCCTTTGGTTGTTGGAGTTCCTGCTGTAGCTGCTCTACCATTGATGGTTATTCCATTCGACTTTCGAAAGGAGAACGACTTTGGAGCAGAAAGACTTTGGAGAAGTAAGACTTTGAAAAGTTTGGAGGAATAAGACTTTGGAGGAATAAGATTTTGGAGGAATAAGGCTTTAGAGGAATAAGACTTTAGAGGAATAAGACTTTGAAGGAGTGAGACTTTGGAGGAGTAAGACTTTGGAGGGTCAAGACTTTGAGGAATAAGATTTTGGAGGAATGAGGCTTTGGAGGAGTAAGACTTTGGTGGAGTAAGACTTTGGAGGAGTAAGACTTTGAAGGAGTAAGACTTTGGAGGAGTAGGCAGAGGATAATGAGCAGGACGTTTAGGAGAACAGTTAGGGGTAGGAAAGGAGGAGTAAGAGGAGTTGGAGAAGCAGGAAGAAAAGGCAAGGAATAGAAAGAGGAAGAAGAGGATGAAGACTCTTTTGCAGGAGTAGGAGTTGGAGGGAAACGATTAGAGGAAGAAAGGTGAGGGGAAAACGGAAGAAGTCTGGAAGAAGATTGGGAGAAGGAGGCGGAGGAAAGGTAGAACCATGCAATAGGAGGAGGAGGATTAGGACTCAGCTTTCCAAGACAAAAAGTGAATTGACTAGATGACGAGGAGGAGGAGCAGAAGGAGGAAAAGGAGGAGGAGGAGAAAGAGGAGGGGAGGAGGAGGAGAAAGAGGGGAGGGAGGAGAAAGAGGAGGGAGGAGGAGCAGGAAGGTGAGTTGGATGAGTGGGGAGTGTGAGAGGATAAGAGTACGAGGATTAGAAGAAGGCGGAGGAGGAAAGCCAAAACACGCAATAGGAGGAAGAGGAGGAGGACCTCGCTTTCGAAGAAAAAAAATGAAGGGAATCAATGACGAGGAGGAGGAGGAGGAAGAAGAAGAAGAAGAGGAGGAGGAGGAAGGTGAGTAGGCGGAGGAGGAGAGGGAGGAGTGTGGGAGGTAGGAGGAGGGAGGATAGGTGGGTCTGTCGTCGCCAGAGCGAAGGCCGATCGATCGAATCCGTTCGTTTCCTGGTCTCTCTGACTCTCTCTCTCGTCCAGATAAGAAATTGAATTTATTCTGGGATCATGCTAGACAAACCACGCACTTACTTACTTACACACACGAACGCACACACGCGCTCACACACACACCCTCTCTCGTAACCACGCTGTTAATCACCATTAGGTAACCGAACAGACACTTGTGTAGATGTCTAGACACTGCAGACACTTTTAGATGGTATCTAGAGAGAAACTGCATAAATTGATGTATACCTACATATGCCTACATGCATATGCATACACATACTTGCATCCATACATAAATTCGTGCACACACACACGTCCGTATATATGCATATATCCATGCTATCATGCAAGCATGAATGCTACTCCGTACAAACACGCATGCATACATTCACATATTGATACAAATGTACAAACATGCTCCTGTACATACACACATACCCACATGTATGCATACACACTTACATACATTCATGCATACATTAATCCACACATACATACATTCATGCTTGCATGCACCCATCTAATATACGTACGTTCATACATACATACATACATACATTCATTCATTCATACATACATACATACATACAAACATACATACAATACATGCATACATAGGTACATACATTCATACAAGGATGCATACATACATACATGCATACAAACTGGAATAGATACACACATATATATATATATGTATGTGACGTCTATACATGCATATTTTTATTATATAATATAAATGCGTACACGGTTCATCGTGGAGCGCACAATTATTATACGTCGGAGAGTCCAATTTATACAATTACATATGGACGTATCCATATGTGTGTGTTTGTGTGCGCATATTTGTATATATGTGTATCAATATGTGTATGTATGTGCGTGTATGTGTGTATGTATGTGTATGTGTGTGTATGTGTGTGTATGTGTGTGTATGTGTGTGTGTGTGTATATGTATGTATGTGTATCAATATGTGTATGTATGTGTGTATCAATATGTGTGTGTATGTGTGTGTATGTGTGTGTTTGTGTGTGTGTGTATATGTATTTATGTGTGTGTATTGTGTGTGTATGTGTATGTGTGTATATGTGTGTCTGTGTGTGTGTGTGTGTGTGTGTGTGTGTGTGTGTGTGTGTGTGTGTGTGTGGGCGACATCTAGCCAGCGTGATCGTAACCATCAGTCACGAGTCCATTTGCATGCTAACCAAATCAAGCTCGGAAAATTTATACGCAGCTCCATCGACTAATAAACCACAGAACCAACATATCCAGATATACATATACACACATGCAGATATATATATATATAAAGGTACATGATATATATAATATATATATATTATACGTGATGTATACCATATGTATGTATATATATATGCCTCTGGACCATTGCATATATATTATTCGCATACATCAGGTTTATGCATTGTTATATTCAATCTTCACAGCATTGCGCTAAAGATTACGTTTATTTCCAAACATCAGAATTGCACTGTGTAATATATACCTAGATATATATACACACACACATATGACATATATATATATTATATATGCATATATATATATATGTATACATATATATATAATGTGCATGTTTGGTTTGTGATGTATGTGTGCGTTTAACGTGCGCTGGTGAAATACTATGATGGAGGCTGGTAAAGGAATACATTGGCTTCTGCGGTCTTAAATCATCTCCATATATATATATATATATATATATATATATATATATATATAATATATATATATATATATATATATATATATATATATATATATATATATATATATATATATACATATGAATATATGCGTATATATATATATTATTCATATAATATTTACTCATACATGTATGTATTGATATTTATGTATATCCAGATAATGCGCTCGTTATATAATGTCTGGCGCAAAGGAGGATTTATAACAGTGGCACAGATAGTCATCTGAATCTTTTTATCCGGTTTGACAAGAAGCGCTATATAAATTGGCCGAAACGATACAGTGCAATGAGGCACAGCACTATGTTCCATTTTACTGCGCTTCCGATTATTGGCAGCGCTATATAAATGTCAGATACATACATGCTATATACTTGCATAGGCCTAAATACATAAATACAAATCTACATCAACATACATACATACATACATACATGAATACATACATACATACAGACATACAGACACAGAGATAGACAGAGACAGAGAAACAGACATAGTTGAGTAATACATACATACATACATACATACATACATGTGTACATAGATACAGAGAGAGAGAGAGAGAGAGAGAGAGAGAGACAGACAGACATACAGACAGACAGACAGACACAGACAGACAGACAGACAGACATACAGACATACATACAGACATACACAGAGACATAGACAGAGACATACATACAGACATACAGACAGAGATACATAGAGACAGAGACATACATACAGAGACAGACACATATACATGAGACAGAGGAGACAGAGAGAATACATGATTGCAGAGTCTACATAGGTCTAGATACAGACAATTGTGGAGTTAGCAGTTGAGGACAAGTGAAGGGACCTCATATGCGGGAAGAAAACGACAGAGACAGAGAGACAGATAGACAGAAAAGAGACAGAGACAGAGAAAGAGACACAAGACAGAGATAGAGACAATGAGACAGAGACAGAGAGTTAATGACAGAGTGAGAGACAGTGACACTAAAGGAGAGACAGAGAGAGAGCACAGAGACAGAGACAGAGAGGCAAAGAGAGAGGAGAGTAAAAGAAACATACAGAAGAGAGAGTGTGTGTGAGAGAGAGAAGGAGAGAGAGAGAGAGAGGACAGGACAGACACAGACACAGAGGAGACACAGACACAGACACAGACACAGACATGAGAGAGAGAGGAGAGGAGAGGAGAGGAGAGGAGAGACAGAGACAGAGGAGAGGAGAGAGAGAGAAGAGGAGAGGAGAGACAGAGAGGAGAGGAGGCAGAGGAGAGACAGAGGAGAGGAGAGGAGAGAGCAGAGACAGACAGACAGAGAGACAGAGACAGACTGAGACAGACAGAGACAGATAGACAGGAACAGAGACAGACAGACAGACAGACAGAGGTCAATGGCATTAGGTTAGCTTCGTATCTTAGAGACCCCCTTAGGGCGTCGGATGAAGGGTTAAGAAGTTGGACGATTCTCTTCATCGGGACCTACTGCAGATGATGTCGACTCATAAATCATCGGTTGGATCCTGGTGCGCATTTTACGAGAACGCAGTCATTCGATTTGTCCTGTGTTGCTGGTGACCGATAGGCAACCGAATGGTGTCACAATGCACCGCGACCGAGTTGTGGCCGAATGGTGGCCTTATGGCAGCCGAGAGGCGACCGAATAGTGGCCGAATTGTTGACTCATCCACTGCCGGTCCTTTGGTAGTGCCAGTCCAACGCCTGGATAAAGGCGGAGGGTGACATCAAAGACCCTGTGACATGTCGTAAAACACTCGAAACTACTAGCTGGCAGAATGCGTGGTGACCGAGTGGTGACCCAATGGCGACCAAAAGTGACCGAATGGTGGTCGAATGCTTGGCTATCGAGTGGTGGCCGATTGGTGTCCGAATTCATAGCCATCGAATGACGACTGAATGGTGGCCCGATAGGTGTCCTGGATTATTTCTATTACTACTATTACTATTATTATTTTTTCCCCGAGGTACATATGATCCCTCAGGATTATTATTATTATTATTATTATTATTATTATTATTATTATTATTATTATTTTTATTATTATTATTATTATTATTATTATTACTACTACTACTATTACTATTACTATTACTATTACTATTATTATTATTATTAATTAGTACTTTCTATCGCACTGGTGTCTAATGCACAAGGCATCATTCATGTCAACATCCACCAGACGATCAGTCCGCGAAGAGTCAGATACAGCCGATGTGTCACGTTGATTGCGTGAGTTGTTTACTGTTAACTTGTGACTGCACTCGGCCGGTGTTCCATGACAAATCTCAGCTAATTACCCGTCAGGCGCGAACCCTCTTTCGATTGCGCCGCTTCGTTAAGCTCCGGCTTTGCTCGGATGATATTCACGGTACAAGTATTAAATAGATCAAGCGCTGCGAAGCACACGGATACAGGCGTGGGTCAGTGTACAGCGGAAGGAAGGAGGGAAGGAAACAGAGAAGGGAATGTACGATAATGGAAAGAAATGAAATGCACCGAAATATCTCTGCCCTCCCTCCTGCTTGATTCTGAGATCCCCCGTTCTGTGTGCGTGTGTGTATGCACGCGTGTGTGTAATGTGCACGTATTTTTATGTGCCATGCTTATACAGTATCAATTTACGTATATATATTATATTGTATATATGTATGTATGTATGTTTCTTTGTACTATGTATGTTTGAATTCATGCATGTGCATGTATCATCATTATTATTATTAATGTTACAATTATTATTGTTGTTGTTTTTGTTATTATAATTATTATTATTATTACTACTACTAGTAGTAGTAGTATTAGTAGTAGTAGTAGTAGTAGTAGTAGTAGCTGCAGCAGCAGCAGCAGCAGCAGCAGCAGCAGCAGTAGTAGCTGTATAGTAGTGGTATTAAAAGTAGCATCAGTAGCAGTAGTGGTTGTGGTCGTGGTAGTGGTAGAAGTAGTGGTAACAGTGGTAGCGCTAATGTTGGGTTGGTAGTAGCATATAAGGGTGTTATAGACGGTAGTTGTGTTCCACTCGTCTGTTTATATATATATATATATATATATATATATATATGATAACGTTGGGGGTGTAAGTGTATTGGAGGTTTCGATGGACGGTCTAGCAGCACTTGATCTGGCATGCGAGGCGTAAGCTGCAGTCGGTTAAAGGAGGAGGAGGAGCAAGAGAAGCAACAGGAGGAGGAGGAGTAGGAGAAGGAGGAGGAGAAGGAAGAGGAGGATGAGCAACAGGAGAAGGAGTAGGAAGAGGAGGAGTAGGAGGAGCAGGCGCAGGAGGCGCAGGAGAAGGAGGAGCAGGAGAAGGAGTAGGAAGAGGAGGAGTAGGAGGAGCAGGCGCAGGAGAAGGAGGAGCAGGAGGAAGGAGTAGGAGGAGGAGCAGGAGTAGGAGGAGGAGTAGCAGGAGAAGCAACAGGAGAAAAAGAGCAGGAGGAGGAACAGGAGTAGGAGCAGGAGAAGCAACAGGAGGAGTAGGAGAAGGAGGAGAAGGGGAAGAGGAGGATGAGCAACAGGAGGAGAAGGAGGAGGAGGAGGAGGAGTAGGAGGAGCAGGAGCAGGAGAAGGAGGAGCAGGAGAAGGAGTAGGAGGAGCAGGAGCAGGAGTAGGAGGAGGAGTAGCAGGAGAAGCAACAGGAGGAAAAAAGAGCAGGAGGAGGAGCAGGAGAAGGAGCAGGAGAAGCAACAGGAGGACGAGGACGGAGGAGGGAGGACGACGTGTTCAGTAAAAGTTAGAGAACTGTCTAGAGTGACACCCAGGTCTCGGACACTAGACGAAAAGGTAAAACGAGGAAACCTTTCAGAGAGTAATGCATAGTCATAGATCTTTCGGAGATCGCGTTCGTCTGTGAACCCTCTTCAGGTGCCGGGCTTGACGCCTAAGGGTTCAGCATTAAATCACGGCGAGGGGGTAGTGACGCATCTTGACTGAGAGTGCTGGGAGAAATGTATCTAGTGGTGCTTTATAAATGTTTGAGGACGACGACGAGGAGAAGGAGGAGAAGGAGAGAAGGAGGAGTGGGAGGAGGAGTGGGAGGAGATGGAGATGGAGGAGGAGGAGTAGGAGGAGAAGCAGCAGGAGGAAGAGGAGGAGAATGAGAAGGAGGAGGAGAAGCAGGAGGAGGAGAAGGAGGAGGAGGAGTAGGAGGAGCGGGAGCGGGAGGAGTGGGAGGAGGAGGAGAAGGAGTAGGAGGAGAAGGAGAAGCAACAGGAGGAGGAGGACGAGGACGAAGAGCGGGAAGAGAAAGAGCAGGGGCAGGAGAGGCAGGAGGGGTGTTGAGAGCGTGTGACTCCGGTGGGCTTTGTGTGGCAAATGTTTTGCCAGGACTGGAGCGTAAAAGTTTTAGCACCTGGAAGACTGAAGAGACGCTGGCACGAAGCTGATTTAGGAGGAGATTAGTATGGAGACTGCCCCGCGCATATCGGCTGACATAGGACGGTTTGGTTACGACTGAAAGAGAGAGAGAGAGAGACAGACAGACAGACAGACAGACAGACAGACAGACAGACAGACAGAAATACAGACAGACAGACAGACAGACAGACAGACAGATAGATGCATAGAGAAATAACATACGCCTGGTTTAGAGAGAGAGAGAGAGAGAGAGAGAGAGAGAGAGAGAGAGAGAGAGAGAGAGAGAGAGAGAGAGAGAGAGAGAGAGAGAGAGAGAGAGAGAGAGAGAGACAGAGAGAGAGACAGAGACAGAGAGAGAGACAGAGACAGAGAGAGAGAGAGAGAGAGACAGACAGACAGGATAGAGAGAGACAGAGAGACAGAGAAACAGAGAGACAGAGACAGACAGACATACAGAGAGACAGAGACAGACAGAGACAGACAGAGGCAGTGAGATAGGAAAGAGAAAGAGGGGAGGATGGAAGAGAGATGGAGGAAGAGAGGGAAAGAGACACAAATTGAGATGCATACCCTTGGGCGAATAGAAAGGGGAATGGGGATGGAGAGAACGGGAAAGGGAGAGAGGGAGAGAAAGGGAAGAAAGTAAAAGGCGAGAATGATGGAAGAAAAATAGGATTAGAGAGAGAGAGAGAGAGAGAGAGAGAGAGAGAGAGACAGACAGACAGACAGACAGACAGACAGACAGACAGACAGACAGACAGACAGACATACAGACAGACAGACAGAGACAGAGACAGACAGAGACAGAGACAGAGACAGAGACAGAGACAGAGACGGAGGGAGGTAGAAAAAGATGGAGTGGTCGAGAGAGAAACATGGAGATACAGTATCTATAAGGTTACGAGAGTTTGAGAGTGAAAAAAGACAGACACGGAGATGTAGAAACACTTTGGTCACGAAAGAAAAATACACTTGTGTCACGAGAGGTAGAGGCAGAGACAGAGAAAGGTCAGGAGAGAGACAGGGAGATGCTTGGAAGAGACGACAAAGAGGGAGACAGACAGACAGACGAATGGATGGATGGATGGATGGACGGACGGACGGACGGACGGACGGACGGACGGACGGACAGATGGATGGATGGATGGATGGATAGATCTGATAGATAGATACACTTGCGCCTATGCTACTTCTCCTTCTTGTGGTCTGCTTTCCTCTTCTTAGTCCTTCTCCTCTTCCTCCGCCTCTTCCTCCTCCTCCTCCTCCTTCTCCTCCTCCTCCCCCTCCTTCTCCTCTGAGACTGTCGTAATTATCTTCAACAGCTTGCTTTCCCTATCGCGGTCTCGCAGGTGGTCGGCTGAATTATTGAGGTGGTCTCTCTCGCCCGTCAACGGGCAGCGGTTATCATTATTGAGAGAATATGGAAGTGGACATTACCCAGTAGAACGGTCAGTTTCGGTAACTTGCCCTATTTTACTGCCGCCGCTCATAGGGTTCCCCGGAATCGCATTCTGCAGCCTATAAAAGATGGCAGTAGTCGGAGCCCTGCCTGGCCGCAGAGCCCAGGTTGACCGGTCGCGGCTCCCCACCGCTCGTAAACAGTTCCGACCTTCTCTCTGTGTGTGCATTCCGAGTGTGGATATAATAGACGATTTACGTGGCCAAAACGCAGGCGATAATTGATATCACATTGTCTGTTGTCATAGCTTTGTGTCTGGTACTTCTCCAATGCAACGTGGGAGCTTTGCAGTATATTAGTCGGCCCTTATTCTGGAACTGGCTTTCGTACAGTCTACGACATGAACTTCTTCTTTCGATGACTCTATTTCGCAAACGGTTGAAGACCATTCTATTCCATCATGAGTTTGTGTAATGGATTCCGGGGGCACCTCTGATGAGTTACGTTGAAGAGGCGCTATTTATAAAATAAGCACTAACAACTGCACATACTTAAGTATCTTGCTAAGAACCATTGCTACTCATTCTCGTGGTTGATTGTCTTCTGTTCCAGATCTGAACACTTTTTGTATTGTATTGTATTCAAAACATTTATAAAGTGCCTATAGTAGGGTGAATCGTTCAGAGGCACTCCCTGTACAGAGAGAGGAAGCCAATGCAGTTGTTCAGACATGAAGGTTTTAATGTGAAAGTAGCATGGTAGGCGTGCTATTAACCTATAGCTCCCGCATTTATACCGATCGCGGTAGAATTCTCCCTTTCCGAATATTTCTGTCTCGCGACGTCCTATGATGTAATTCATTCATTCATAGCGTACATTTATATAGCGCCTATTCAAGAAAACTACTCAGAGGAGCTCCAGACTCCTGCACGGCTAAAAAGAGCAGTCTTAAGGTGAGGAAAGAACGCAGGAGAAGGGGTCCTGGGGAAGAGGCGAAATCTTGCAAACAAAAGTTGTGAGAATTTCGTGTGGGCTCAACAACAGAGGATGATGTGCGGCCTACAAGCCCCATCTGTATCCGTCTAATGCTTTCAACTGCTAAGGCCAATGCCCCTGTGCAAGTGGCCCACACTGACTCTTCTTGTCACATGCCTATGTCTTCAAGTCTGAGTCTTGCTTTTCTGGCGTTATCCCCGGCCCAGTTAGCTGCATTGGTCAGAGCGAGTTAGAGAGCGTGAGGATCGCAGTTCGCTTCCCGATGCTGGCTTAAATTTTCAGAGATTACATGACCGTATTATTCCACAAGCTGACAATCTTTCACGCAAATCGTTTATAATAAGAATGTTATACTCTGTATAAATGTATGTACACCAAAGTGCGGATATGCAATTGGTTGAATAAAGAATATACTTACTTACTTACTTACTTACTTACTTAGATTCAATCTCGGGCTAGCACGGTCCTTGCACGGGAATCCTAAATGGCGTGACGATCAATTCATTGAAGAACGAGTAGGGTCGAGGCCATATACGGTCGCTATCTACTGTATAGGCCGTGGTGTAGGCTATGTTGGAAACTATCGTAGCTACTCTTGCTGTTTACGTCGATATTTGGTTACTATACTAAACATGGCGATATCCAATCCAACTATTGATGGATCCTCAGTTTAACGGCAGCTTATGATAACATAGGCCGTTTCCGCCGACAAAGATTAGTTTTGGCATATTGCAGCTCTCTTTTTACATATTATCCAACTATTAAAAGCAGTAGAGAGTTAATATAGGAGCAATGATGAGTGTTTAAAAGGTGTTTTTCTCTCTTTGGTCTGTATGCACGGGAACCTTAAATGGCGTAGCAGTAGTAGTTGGGTAAATGTAAAATAATATAAAAGTAGAATCGAACGAGCAGCACGGCTAAAAAGAAGTATTCTAAAAGAACACTATTCATTCGAACGAGCAGCGGTGGTGAAAAATCTCACCCGATTAATTCATTGAAAAATGATCAGGGTCGAGGCCATATAATACGATTGCTATAGAAAAAAAACGTGTGCATTATAATAATAATAATAATAATAATAATAATAATAATAATAATAATAATAATAATAATAATAATATCTTTTCTTTAATTAAGCGCCTGACAAACGCACTGCGCTGTACATTTACATGTTATGCAATTCAAATCTTAACTACTAACAGAACAGACAGCCTGCAATACAACGGCGTTAATAGCAGCCTACAAAGCATATCCGCCCAACGGGGGCTCGAACTCGGTAACTCTCAGTCTCTGTGCCAGATGTTATCCAATGCGCTATCGGCCCACCCCAATACAGGATACATTTTGCAGTTGCCCAGACGATGTCGCTGTTGGTACACTTCCCGTAAAAGGTATCTTCCGTAGGCCGTGATGTATGTTGGAAGCAAAAGTAGCTGCTCCTGCTGTTTACGTCAATATTTGGTTACTATATATAGACCTAATACAAAGCTTAATAACGTTCAATCCAACTCTTAAAAGCAGTAGAGAGTTAATATAGGAGCAATGGCGAGTGTTTAAAAGGTGTCTTTCTGTCTTTGGTCTGTATGCACGGGAACCTTAAATGGCGTAGCAGTAGAACCCATTCAAACGAGCAGCGGTGGTGAAAGATCTCACCCGATTAATTCATTGAAAAATGAGCAGGGTCGAGCAGGAGCGTAGCCAGACTTAAATTCAGTTGCCTCCTCGTGCCTCAATGTAGCTACGCCTATAATGGGGTCGAGGACATTTGCGGTCGCTATATAAACCCGTCTACATTTATATTATTTTACATTTACCCAAACAGATAATGTCGCTGTTGGTACACTTCCCCGTAAAAGGTTCCTACTGTATATACCGTGATGAAGGCCTATGTCGGAAACTAACGTTGCTGCTCTTGCTGTTGTCGAATTTTGGTTACTAGGCCCTACATCATTTTCATAATCCAACGATTAAGCGCAGTTGAGAATTAATATAGGAGCGATTGCAAGCGATTAAAAGGTGTCTTTCTGTCTGTGGTCCGTATACACGAGGAACTTAAACGGCGTGGCGTCCATTCAAACGGGCAGCGGTGGTGAAGGATCTCACCCGATCAATGCAGTGAAAAATGAGCAGAATCGAGACCATACGGTCACCATAGAAACGCATACATGTACATTTATCCGCTGAGATGGTAATGGTTACGGTTATTGTCTGATATTACGGCGGCACTGTGTCGTTTGCTGTCAGACAAACAAGTCTGCGTGTCTAACTAAGCTTACACGATTATTTTCCACTACACTGTAGACGGCAGGTAGGCCTAATGCTGTTATTGCGCCACGAAAAACTCCCACCGGTTCGAACTTCGTCCCGGTTACCAAGGGTCTGGGAATCTGGCCGGGGGACATGGACAGCATGGGATTAGTTTGCTACCATTGCTGCAGCAGCAGCAACAGTAGGCCTAATAATAACTGCCACAGTAACTGCAACAACAACTCTGAATCGCGGAGTGAAGCTTTATAAATGTTCGATTACAATTGCAAAACAACTGCAGCAACAGCAACGACGAGGACGATAACAGCGACACTTACCGTTACTCAATACCGGTAGGCCTACCACTTCAGCGGATAACACTGGAAGAGCAAAACTTAGATTAAAAGACACAGGAATAGGGATGTGGGGCGTCAGGACACTGTCATACAAAGGAGCATTGTCCTTAGCAATATAAAGAATTACACCTTTCCTAAGTCCTATGATGTCTCATCGTGGTAGGTTGCGAGACAAGAATGTGCGGAAAGGAAGAATTCTACCATGATTAGTATACGAAGTTCTCACGTCGGGAAGAGAAGGCAACCAATTCGAGAACGAGTGGTAAAGGTTCATAACAGAAAAGCGACACAAACTATGAAAATATACAATCTCTGATATCGCAACGACCTTTGTAGACAAGGTAATCGACCCAAGTTTGCTCATGTGTCTTTCCATGTAGGCCTAGACCCTAATGTTTCTCGGTCGACCCCATCGTCTGTCACGCGACTCTGATAATTATTACTCAAACGACCCTATATTACATCTCAGCGTTCTCTACTCTCAATAAACTGACTCTTAACTGACTAAATTTGCTTCGTCGACCCACAATGTTTCTCCGTCGACCAAAATGTCTCTCATTCGACCTAAATGTCTCTCATTCGACCTAAATGTCTCTCATTCGACCCAAATGTCTCTCATTCGACCCAAATGTCTCTCATTCGACCCAAATGTCTCTCATTCGACCCAAATGTCTCTCAGTCGACCCAAATGTCTCTCAGTCGACTCAAATGTCTCTCGGTCGACCAAAATGTCTCTCGCTCGACCAAAATATCATTCAAACGACCTTACTGCCTCTCAGCTTTCTCTACTCTCAATGAGCTTAGCCTAGTGTGTCTTAACTAACTCTAATCTTGCTCGGTCAACCAAATTGTCTCTGAGCATAGCCTCATACCTCAATGTCTCTTATTCGAACCCAAAGGCAATCAAAGACCTCTCTGCCTCTCAGCCTTCTCTACTCCCAATAATCTGAGCCTAATGTCTCTTAGCCGACCCTAATTTAGCTCCGTCGACCAAAATGTCTCTCAGCAGACCTTAATGTCTCTCAGTTGAGACCATAATATCTACCAATGGTCCCTAATCTCCCCCAGTCGACCCCATCCCCTCCCTCTGCACCGGTTCGCTCGATCAACAAACGCAAGACTTGCAATTCCTGTAACTACTCTTAAATCCTCAACTGTGAGCAATAAGAGCCCGGAGTAAGCAATAAAAACGCCAGAATGCAATTTCCTCTGCGCCGAGGCCCGATAAAAGCGGATCCCAATTACCGTCAACAATTACTGCGCGCAAATCTTAAACAAATGAGTCTCTGCATTGATGTAGTACGCAAACAATGGCGCACATTTTATAGTGGAAAACTGATTAAAGCGATAAGCTTTATCCCGGGTTCGACGCCCCAGTACGGCACAATTTCTATTGCGCAACTACGCAAATGTAAATGTAAATACAAATCCCCGAGATTTCTCAAAGCTACACAAAGCTGTGTCGGGGAGACCAGCATAATTACCGGTGCTATTATTATAAAATCGAAACCATTGTGGTCCTCATCCTTTCAGAATCGTAAAGTTAGGAATGTTTTTATGATTGACCGCCCATACCCTGCCACATGGTGCACGCAATCCCTCCATCTTTCCAGGATGGGGTGAGCATCAACGCAAGTTTCAAGATAAGAGAGGTGATAGTAATCGTAATCGTAATCTCCAAACGTCTAAAGCACCAATCGAAAGCCAAGCGCAGGGCACCAGCTTATTCACGAGCGCTAACGTGTCGTGGTGTTGGATTACTGTGGTCATGTTTGCGCCTCAGCTGGGGCACGTACCCTGCTTACGAATACATAGCATTTACGATTGCAATTACGAATATAATAAAATTGCGTTAACTATAATTGCTGTCACGATTGCGATTGCAGTCGTAATTACGATTGCAAGTACGATTACGATTTAGTTTACGATTACAATCGAGATTACGATCATGATTACAATTGCAATTGCGATTAGAATTTGGGCTACGATTACTCCTACTATTACGATCTCGATTACGACAATGATTAGAATTGCGTTTACGATTCTGCTTATTCATTCATTCATTCATTCGGGAATTTATATAGCGCCCCTTCAAGGAAACTACTCAGAGGCGCTCCCGACTCCAACGCGCCCAAAAAGAACAGTTTTTAGTTTAGTAAGGAAAGTTTCAGGCAGACTCCCAGGGTGTAGACGCAGCTCTAGAGGAAGGCCATTGAGGAAGGCTTATGATACCGATTACGATTACTATCACGATTACAGGACGATTACAACGTAAAATTTCGTAAACAAAAAAGGATTGCAATAACGCACGACTACTATTGCTATCACGATGACGATTGCTATCACGATTATGACGACGATTGCAGCCGATGTGATGAATTGTCCTGATTAAAATTCCGTCGGCTGGATTTGCGTCGTCGTCCGGTTTCGCGGCATGGTAGGGTTCGTTCTGGCGCTATATAAATTTGAAGTATGTTGATGTATTGGTCTTGATTTTCCAATTTAGCGTGAGGGATTTTCCCCGTGACTGAGCGCTCACCCGCAGTGCTACGTCGACCGGAAAACCGTTCCTCTCGCGGTTAGAGCGAAGAGAGCGCTGCTGGAAATTGCAATGGCCAACTTAGACCACTCGCGAAAGAGGTATCATCACACCAACTTCCCCTACCCACAGGGCTTCGATGTGTCTTTTGTCTCTGTGTACCTGTCTGTCTCTATCTTTGTGTACCTTTACTTGTGTGTCGGTCTCTGTCTTTGTGTACCTGTCTGTCTGTCTCTGTCGCTGTCTTTGTGTACCTATCCGTCGCTGTCTTTGTGTACCTATCTGTCTCTGTCTTTGTGTACCTGTGTGTCTGTCTCTGTCGCTGTCTTTGTGTACCTGTGTGTCTGTCTCTGTCGCTGTCTTTGTGTACCTGTGTGTCTGTCTCTGTCGCTGTCTTTGTGTACCTATCTGGATCTGTCTCTGTCTTTGTGTACCTGTGTGTCTGTCTCTGTCGCTGTCTTTGTGTACCTGTGTGTCTGTCTCTGTCGCTGTCTTTGTGTACCTGTCTGTCTGTCTCTGTGTCTGTCTTTGTGTACCTGTGTGTCTGTCTCTGTCGCTGTCTTTGTGTACCTGTCTGTCTGGGTGTGTCTTTGTAGTTGTGTCTATCTCTCTTTGTCTGCTTCTTTTCTCTTTTTCTGTAGGAGTCCCTCTGCAGTATCTCTCTCAATATCAGTGAGTCAGTGACGCAGTGACTCGTCGTTGACTCAGTCAGTGAGTCGGTCATTGAGTCAGTGAGTGAGTGAATAAGTAAGTCAGTCAGTCAGTCAGTCAGTCGTTCAGAAAGCATACTAGTAGAAAACTGAGTAAGTAAGTAAACCAGTCAATCAGTCACTCAGCAAGCAAGCAAGCATGCAAATAAGCAAGTAAGTAAGCAAGTCAATAATTTTGTTGGTCTGTCTGTCTGCCTATCTGTCTGTCCGTCCGTTCGTCTGTCTGTCTGTCGTGAAATTTATTAACCATGCAGTATGGGTAAGTCCGTTACGGCTGCTGGTCTGACCAAAGTCCTTCGCCATCCCTTTAGTCCCTTTCCCACCTTTTCTGTCTGTCTGTCTGCCTCTCTGTCTGTCTGTCTTCTGTCTGGCGTGTATGTCTGCCTGTATGCTTGTCTGTTTGCTTGTCTGTCTGCCTTTCTGCCTGCCTCTCTGTCTGTCTGCCTCTCTGTCTGCCTGTCTGCCTGTCGGTCTGTCGGTCAACTGCCGTTCAACACCCCCCGGGCGTCGCGTCGGTCGGTCTCCCCGGACCCTCTTAGCCTCCGTTCGACACAGTGCGGCTGTCCGATGGAATCAAGGAGTCGAAGATGAATGTTTCTTCGTGGATTAGCAGACGGAGGAAAATCTCCCAGCTGAACGTGTTCGTCACGATTGTGGTGACGACGACGGCGTCGACAACTCGTCATCTGAAGTCATGACGTCACATGACGCTGCAGTCACATTAACCAGGTCGCGTGACTCGCGTCAACACTCGGCCACGTTATGTTTTGGTGCTGACTGACGTCGGCTCGAAATGAAAACAACGCCTGAAGCGAAAGGTTGCAGTGATGACGCTGTGATGTCATTGCATTGCGTCATAATCGGACGTGGTCATGTGATGTCATCGTCAGACAGCGTCATCTAGCGTCGCTGTATGACGTCATCGTTTGACGTCATTGGATAGGAACTTCTTGAACAGATTTCACAATCGGAGCCGATTCCAGATGAGACAGAGAGGGCATACATGTAGTTAGTTTTAAAAGTCTTCTTTGGTCCTCCCAAAACTTTTCTTCTTCAAGTTCTCTGCTCTTGGGCAGGTTCAAACGTCCAATGACGCCAATTCCTCTTGATGTTTCGCTTTCTCCTTCAGCTTACTGTATCCATGATTGACTAGCTATGATCCAATCCAGCAGCATCCGTTTAAGACTTCCTCTCGTTCTCTTTTTCCATATCAGACAGCAGAGCGAACGTTTGCCAGAAGAGAGCTGCATAGTCCAGGGCCTGCAACGGCAAAGGCGCCCCTCCCGAGAATTGTGGTTCCGTTGTGTAGCGCCTCTATAATGGGTCTCTATTGAATTGGCGCTACAAAAATCTGCAATTACAATTACAATATGGCTTCACTAAAAGAAGAACAGAGCTGCCATTTTACTCAAAATAGTCAGATTAAGAACTGTATAGAGTAGAGTCTTTAGAGTCACATAGATTGCTTGTAGTAAGGTATGTCTGAATGTTGACGTCTGTATATATGCTATAATCTTGGCCTAATCTTCAAGGTTTTTCTTCAAGGTTTTATATCGGCAGCCAATGCACTGATATTAGGATCAGTGAAATATGTCCATAATTAGGAGTTTATTAATGGTTCTTTATAAGAACCTATATAGGTCAAAGGATAACATATAGTCCAGGTCAGAGGTTAACATATGCACGCGTCGAGTCACACCAATATCGTCGGTTTATCTAAATTGCCTCTGGCATCAACGGTTGAATTATTCCAACCGAAGCCAAGCGTTGCCACAGCGCATGATAAACATCCGGACACGGCAAGCATATACTTACTCACTCACAATTATCGAAAATAACTCGCGGCGGGATTGCCACGAAAGGCGACGGGCGATAAAACGCGTCGGCTGGCAATAATTTCAGCGGTTGGCAAGAGTCGATTACGTAGCGCCTGCCAAAATATAATTCTTTTTTGCGAGCTCGCGTTTCGAAGGCTTTTGATCAGTGCGCTTGCACGTCGCGCTGCTAAGCGCTCAACTGTGCCGCTGAAATCCTTATGTCGGAACGCTGTAAGCGCTCTAAGCGCTGTCTTGTTTATGGCTCTTAGCGATTGGCCGGCCAGCGCTGACATCTTTATTTGTTATCTGCGCGAGTCGCGTACACGAAGAAATCCGTTAATGTTGTCTAAGTTACGTTTGGTGCCAAGCGATCGTCTCATGCATACTGTAACAGCTAATGAAGCTTGTATGTATATATATTGTATACACGCATACTTGCATGCATACATATGCATGTATATATACATAGATACATACATACATACATACATATATATCTACATACATACATACATACAAACATACATGTACATGAATACACATACACACATCCATACATGCATATACACACACATACATACATGCACATACATACACACATACATACATACATACATTCAGTGTCACTCGCACGCCTGCATACATAGCCTACATGCATACATAGTTAAATACATAACCTTCTTCGAAAACTGTCTTTGGAGCGATTTGTACGAAACTGTAGGCCTACGTTTTCGATTCGAAACATGTACAAAACGTTATCAATTTGAATTCGTGTTATAATAAATCTTTTATAAGGAGTGTCTTTTGTACACACATGCATGTGCATGTGTATATATACACGTGTATGTATGCATGTATATTCTATATCCATACATATATACATACGCATATATAAATGGCATATATATAAAGACTAGTGCAGTAGGCCTGTATGTGAATGTTAAGAGCCATTTTATGTTCTGATTTAGATGTTTCGTCATGGGAGCCAATCATTCCTTATCTGTAGTCAAAATGAAGACTTTTGTTCAAACGTTTATCTCATTTCATCCATCTGATCATGGCCTATCTGTATGTCTGAATGTCTGCCTGTGTCTGTCTGATTGACTGTCTGTGTATCTTTCTGTGTGTCTCTGTTCGTCTTTCTGTCTGCCTGTCTGTCTGTCTGCGTGTCGGTCTGCGTATGTCCGTCTTTCCGTCTGTCTGTATGTCTGTAAATGTCTGTCTGTCTGACTGTGTGTGTGTTTGTGTGTGTGTGTGTGTGTCTGTCTGTCTATCTGTCTGTCTGTCCGTCGTTGGTAATGCATATTTAAACCAGTATTCGGCAGTTCTTCATTCATCATATAGTTCTAGAGCAGCTGTTCATGCATATTTTAGACCTATAGCAGTTATATATGTTTCCTGAAGGCCTACATCAGTGCTACTTAGAGACTACAGGAGTTGGCCATATATCTCGTAGGCTTACTGTACTGGTTCATGAATACCGTTGGCCTTACATCTTACAGACCACGACTATAGTTAGGGCCGGATTAACATTGTGTAGGCCCGGTTCCAAAATTGTATAGTAGGCCCCAAATATATGTTTAACCAAAAAGTGTTGACAAAATTTAAATTATAGAACAGATTTATGAATTTAAAACTGCTTATGACATGCTTTCATAATAAAAAAAAGCTGTCAACAATATCCTGAAAATCTAGCCGTTGTACAATTTCACACTCAATGTTCATAAGTGTTAAATTTGTCAGTCTATCTCGTCGCATCGTTGCCCTTAAAGCATTTTCGATGCGCTTTAGGTAATTAAGCGATATTTCACCGCTGCAGTTAGACACAGGAAGTGTAAGATATTTACCCAGAGCAATGCAAACATTCGGAAATCCTGATAGCAAATTGTATTCCTTCATAATTATTTGTAATAATTGAAGAGGCGATGGTGATGGGCGGAAGAAGCTATCAGCAGCCTCAGCAGAGTAAACTGTCCTGGGAATCGTAACGGCCTAACGGAGCAAACGGTCACAAATCTCATAATTGTCTTGGCTGTCGAGTTTATATATAACGTTTTTAAGGTAGAATACTAATGGTAGTAGCCCCTTATTTGTGAAATTTGTAGTAGGCCTGGGTCTGTGGACCCACTGGACCCGTGGTTCATCCAGGCCTGATCTTAAGGGTCTACAGTAGTTGCCGATTCACAGTATCATGAAAATCTAGCCGTTGTACAATTTCACACTCAATGTTCATAAGTGCTAAATTTGTACGGAGCGCCTCTGAGTAGAAATCTTGAAGGGGCGCTATAACAAGTGCTCAGTGCTCATACATACATACATACATACATACATACATAAGCTTACATACATACATACATTCATACATACAGTATACAACCGTTGTTCATACACTTAAGGCATTTTTAAACATAATACACAACAGTTGTCCATGCATCGTTAGGGTTTATGGCAGTCACCGATACATAGTATACAACAGTTGTTCATGTCACAGTTGCTGAGCAGTTGATTTTTCTGCAACACCGAACAAGAGAAGAAGAGGAAGAGGAGGAGGAGGAGGAGATCCATCATCGCTTCTCCGTCTGAGCATCCAGTTTCGCCTTTCGACTCTCATCGCGTCCAAGGGGACGAGTTACTGAGAGACGCCCTTCCTTCTCCAGATTCTCCAATTTCCAGGCGATCGTCCGATATCCATCGGCATCCGCTCGTTCCATCCGCCGCCGCCCGCATCTCCTCCTGCTGCTGCTGATGTTGACGATGCTGTTGGTGTTGCCATAGGTGCCGCAGGGGATGCGGCAGAATATGTCTGGGCACAGATGCGCTTAGGCGACTGCGCGGCGAAGAAGACATGGTGAAGATATAGAGACATGGTGCATGAAGATATAGAGACATGGTGAAGATATAGAGACATGGTGAAGATATAGAGACATGGTAAAGATGTAAAGACATGGCAAAGACATAGACACATGGTGAAGAAATAGAGACATTGTAAAGATATAGATACACAGTGAGGATATAGATAGAGACATGGTAAAGATATAGATGCATGGTAAAGATATAGAGACATGGTAAAGATAGAGAGACATTGAAAAAATATAGAGACGTGGTAATGTTATAGAGACATGGAAAAGATTTAGAGACATGGTAAAGATATAGTGAAGAATTAGAGGCATTGTAAAGATATAAAGACATGGTGAAAATATAGAGACAAAATAAAGATATAGACACATTGCAAGATATAGAGACACGGTAAAGATATAGAGATATGGTAAAGATATGGAGACATGGTAAAAATATGGAGACATGGTGAAGATCCAGAGACATGGTAAAGATATAGAGACATGGTGAAGATAATTTTTATGACATGTTAAATATATAGGGACGTGGTAAAGAAGATGTAGAAGAGACCGGATGAACGACGTCTTGGTCGAATGCACTGCTCGCCCTGCCGCCTCCACCGTTTCCACCGCCTCCACCGACTCCACCGCGTCCACCGTCTCCACCGCCTCCGCCGCAGTCTATGGCTTCTCTCGGCTGAAGGAACACGCAACACGCTGTTGTTGTTACTGCCGTCAAAGAGAGGGGGAACTCGCAGCGACATTCAGACACAGGCAGACACCCGAGCAGGCTGTCATACAGCCGGACAGAGCTACTGCGCGGCCGAACGGATGAATGCAGCGTTTGATAGGATCTGTACATCTCGCCGGGTTTGAGTTGGTTATCGACACAGTGGGGGTTGTGGCCAGAGCGAAAGGGTGAACAACAGCAAAGACTCAACTGTGTTGCTGTAGAGGCAACAGCCGTGGCAGCCATGAACAGGTGGCACGTGGTCGGTGTCAACGGAGAGATGGGCGGCAATGAGAGAGGAAGAGAGATGGAGAGATAGATAGATGAAGGATGGATGGACGGATGGATGGATGGATAGACAGACAGACAGACAGACAGACAGGCAGGCAGACATACAGACAGATAGATAGACAGACAGGCAGACATACAGACAGATAGATAGACAGACAGACAAAGAAATATATAGACACACAGACAGACAAAGAGATAGACAGACAGACAGACATATTGATAGATAGATGGATAGATAGATACATAGATAGACAGACAGACAGACAGACAGACAGACACAGAGGCAGATCGACAGACGAACGGACATAGACAGACAGATAGATAGCTAGAGATAAAGATACAGAGTCATAGAAACAGAGAGTGACAGACAGACAGACAGACAGAGACAGACAGACAGAGATAGGGAATTGCGTGGCATAAACAAAGTCGTATCGCTGCCTCTCTCTCGTGTCCTGGCATCGACAGTTATGAACACGAAGCGCGTATACAGTTACCAGTTCAAGACAATGGATGCAATACTACTACTCTTCAGCTCTTATACCCAACACAAGACTTTGACTTTTCCAGGCGGACTATATAGGCGGCAGTCAAAGGAACCAGCGTCTCTTTGGAATGACCCATGGAGAGACTTCGATTAGCTGTGCCACTTGAAACAGCGATCGACCATCGATTTATCCGTGTTTTGCGATCGGTAAACTGCCGGAGGTTTTCTTTTGCACGAAGGAAGGTTCAAGAAAAACCGCTATCGATAAACTACGGAGGAAGCTTTCATCGCAGAGAAACGTCTACAATCGAGGTAAGATTCTAAATTTAACGGAGAAAACACTGAATGACAATAAAATCCACTTAATCGAAAGCCGCTAAAATTGGCAGAGGACATGGTGATAATAATTATTCTAAATCTAGCGCAGAAAAATACCGAAATAATCAAAATCTACATGATCGAAACCCGCTAAAATTGGTAGAGGACATGGTGGTAAGATTCTAGATTTAGCGGACCAAAATGGAATAGTGAAGGATTTATAATCTACGTAATCGAAAAACCTATAATCGGCAGCGGACATCACGGTAGGTTTCCAAATTTATCGGAAGAAATTGGTGAAGAAAGTTTTAGATTGAATGAAAAGGGCATCAAAGGGGTGACTGCAATTAGTGGGTCACAGGTGAAGTATATATTCACGATGCTAAATACGTTGAATCGGTTGTGAATATATATCTACGACATCCTGTCCTAATTATCGTGTATTACGCTGTAGTTGTTGGTGTTTATAGTGTGGTAAAAGCTACCGTGATTCAGCCGTGGAAAGGACATTCGATTACTGAGCAGACGGAAGAAGGTCTACCAACGCTCGTGAATAAGCTGAGGCCCCTCGTTTAGCCGTCAAGTGGCACTTAAGAAACTTGGAGTTTACGATTACGATTACGATTACGACTACGATTACGTCTACGATTACGATTACAATTGCGATTACGATTACGACTACGATTACGATTACGATTACGATTGATTACGATTACGATTACGATTACGATTACGATGGCTGTGCGTTGCTTGGTCTACGGACTCACATTCGTTCTTCGTCAGCTCTTCCTCGTCCGTTCGCTCTCCGCTGCCGTCACCCACCCGAGTGACCCGGTCCCGGAGTCCCAGCTGCGCTACCGTCTCGAAGAGGAGGTCCCGCGAGGGACGCGCGTCGGCAGCATCATCGACGACGCCGCGCTTCGGGAACAATACAACGCCAGCACGCTCCGCTACATCCGCTTCCGGTTCCTGGCCGACTCCAACGACCTGTTCGACGTCGCCGAGAACACGGGAGTCATCAGCACGGCCGTTGAGATCGACCGTGACAGTGCCGCCCTCTGCCGACAGAAGGAACTCTGCGAGCTGAGCATCGACGTAGTCCTCCAACCCGCTCAGTTCTTCCGCATCGTTAAGGTCGTCGTCGAGCTCCTAGACATCAACGACAACTCGCCACAGTTCCGCGAGCCCCACACCTACCTTCCGATCGTCGAGGCCGCCCAGGTCGGCAGCGTCTACATCATCCCGACGGCCAGCGACGCCGACAGCCCCAAGTACGGCATCCAACGCTACGAGCTCGACACCCAGTCGCCCAAGTTCGGCCTGCTGAGCAGCGAGAAGATCGACGGAATGTTGGAAGTGAAGCTCGTCCTCCACGAGCGACTGGACCGCGAGTCGGAGTCCCAGTACCAGTTGAAGCTGATGGCCTATGACGGTGGTGACACCCCGCGGATCGGGACGTCGACGATCACGATCACCGTGCTCGATTCGAACGACAACAGACCGCGGTTCACGGCCCAACAGTACGAGGTCAGCGTCCTGGAGAACGTCCCGGTCGGGGCGGTCATCCTGCGCGTCCAGGCCAGCGATGCGGACGCCGGTCCCAACGGTCTCGTCGAGTACGGGTTCAGTCAACAGACGCAGCTGATGCTCGGCCAGGTCTTCGGCATCCGCAACAACACCGGAGAGATCTTCGTCCGGAGCAACATCGACCACGAGCGGACCCCCATCCACCAGCTGGTCGTCGTCGCCAGGGACCACGGACCCGAGCCGTTCTCATCGGAGGCCACCGTCGTCGTACACGTCGAGGACCTGAACGACAACGCCCCGTCCGTCACCATCAACACCCTCAGCTCGACGGCCTGGGGCTCCCACGCGGCCCCGGTCGCCGAGATCCTCGAGAACGTCACCATCGGTACCTTCGTCGCTCACGTGTCCGTCGTCGACTCCGATGCCGGGGAGAACGGTCGCGTCAACTGTACCCTCAACGAGAGCGCCTTCCGTCTCGTCCGCAAGTTCGCCACCGAGTACCAGATCGTCACGGCCGCTGTCCTCGACCGCGAGCGCGTCGAGCAGTTCACCGTCACGCTCAAGTGCCAAGACGGTGCCACGATCTCGGGCGTGACGGAGAAAACTCTTCGAGTCGTCGTCGGCGACGTCAACGACAGTCCGCCCGTGTTCAGCCAGACCGTCTATCACGGTTCGCTGATCGAGAACAACTACATCGGGGCGTCCGTCATGCAGGTGTCTGCATCGGACCGCGACGAAGGGGAAAACGCTCGGATCCAGTACTCGATACCGGGGAAGGTGTCCGGTCTGTTCCACGTCGACCAGCGAGGGGTCATCAGCGCCCACAGCGCCATCGATCGGGAGAAGTACGACGCCTTCCGGTTTCCCATCCTGGCCGTCGACATGGGCTCCCCGTCGAAGACCGGGTCCGCTCTCGTCTCGATCAGCATCGAAGACGTCAACGACGAGCGACCAAAGTTCCTTCAGCCGAGCTACATCTTCAGCGTTCAGGAGAACGAACCGACCGGAACCAAGGTGGGAACCGTCGTAGCAGAAGACCGTGACGGTCCCCTCTTCAACGTCATCCTCTACGGGTTCCAGTCCCCGGCCACGGTCGACGGCGTCTTCTCTCTGAACCCCAACACCGGAACCATAATGACCCTCCTACCCCTCGACCGCGAGACCCAGGGTCTCCATAAGTTCGTCGTTGTGGCCTTTGACCCCAAGGTGAGGCAGATGAGCGCCACGGCCAGCGTCAGCGTCAACATCCTCGACAAGAACGACAACAGTCCCGTCTTCTACTTTCCCAGTCGCTCCAACGACACCGTCTTCATCTCCAACCTCCTTCCCGTAGGGCAAGTCGTCACGGAAGTGGCCGTTCGCGACGCAGACCTAGAAAGCAACCGGAAGCTGTCGTTCCGCTTGGTCGGCGATCGGAACGACCGCGGAATGTTCCGAATAGATCCGAACAGAGGCGCGGTTCTCGTCAACGCCAAACTCACTTCGATCGACTACCAAACGTTTCGGTTGACGATCATGGCATCGGACCACGGCTCACCGCCTCGGTCACAGACGGCTGAGCTTAAGATCCACGTGAACCGGACGATCGTGTTCGGGTCGAGCGCGCACAACGCCCGTCTTAGCTACTGGAACTCTACCTATACGCTGGTTCTTGTCATCGTCATCGTCGCCTCTGGGTTTGTCATCGTGACGATCCTTGTCGTTGCTGTGTTCCTGTTGAGGGAGAGGGAGAAGAGGAGACGGAGGCGGAAGCAGAACTGCAGTCGGATGGAGGCGCTGAGGATGCTGACGACGAAGGATGCTCAGGCCTGTTCGTCGCCAGATATAAGTCCGGCTAAGAAGATGACCAACGGTGGTCAGCTGCGTCCACTTGGCGGACTCAACGGAAACTTAGCCGATGTAAGTTTGCAAAGAGTGGTGGGGCCCACTGGATGAGGCTTTGACTCCTCATACAATCTATTCTAAGGTCTAGTCAAGTCTATTATTATTATTGTTATTACTAATATTAACCCTCGGGCTACCAAGAGAGGGGGTGGTTACCACCCCCCACCCCTACGTTTTATGCATAATTTTTTCTCATATGGAATATAATTTTACATTTTAGGTAGCTGTAGCAGATTCATTGGCGCACATTTTGAGGTAAACATCATGGTGGTAGCCCACGCTATTCAAAAGTTATGCCCGATATACCCGAGGCACCAGGGGGGTGGATACCACCCCCCCCTTAGTTTTTCGACTGACTTACTTACTTACACTGACTTACTGACTCACTTACTAACTTACTTACAATGGTTTATTACTTACTTTCACTGACTTCTTTACTTACTTATATACCCTGATTTACTTACTTACGTGAATGTCAGCGACTGAGCTCAAAATCTTGTCCCTCTTCAACCTCTATCAGTTCGCCGATTCTCTTCCTTAGTTGCCATCTACCGTAGAGGCGTAGACTATGCTTAGGTAGTCTCCTTCCTGTTCGCTTTGCTCTTAATTATTATCTGTATCTACAGTATCTGACCAAAGCTTTTAAAGTCTAAAGTGGATAAAGCAGCGGCTGAACGCGCTCAATTTCTCACCCGAATCAACACTGATTTCGAATGGGCTGAGGGTAATTCAGGGTATAGGAAGCCAGTGCATTTGGCCAAAGCACTCTGGGTCCCTTTGGGACGAGCCTTGCCGGAAGAAAGGATCCATTTATCTGGCAGTCTAGAGGGGAAGACTGCGTTAGGCGCTGGTGGCTCTAACGGAAGCGAATCCGAATTTAGATGAATATGATCGATAAATTCGAATCAACTGTCTCCATTCGTTGACTCACAAATCTTCGTTTTCTGTTAAAGACGGTCGCTGGCATTAGAAGCAGTTCTCTCCAGTCGGTCACCGAAGAGAACACGGAGAACAACTTCAGAGTCTGGTCGTCCTCAGCCGCTGCAGCCGTTCAGAAGGATGCTCTACAGGTCGGTCCACCTCAGCGCAGCGATATGCATGGCCGATGATCCAGGGTTGGGCTAAGCCGGCCAAGATCGGCCTTCATCTGCATAGGGTTTTACCCTCAAAACGGGCTCTGTTGCTCGTTTTCATTGTTTTTCATTGTAACATCTTGTGGCTACAGGACCATCGACGTCGCCCCCTCCTTTATCCTGGCTTTGGACTGACACTATAAGAGTAAGGATATTGGCGGAGTTAGCTCTGTTGGCCATAGGCGTAACTTTCTATTGTGACGGTGGTGTCCGGTCACCACCACTTTTAAAAGTGGTGGTGATAGTCACCACCACTTTTTGGTCCTGCAATGAAATATATATTTTTTAACATGAAAGCATTTGGCTGTCTACCGTCAATGCTATTCATGCATACTTAGCATCGCAATGGCGGCAATGCTGACAGAGGCCTTTACAGTGTGTCCACACTACCTTACTTACATAATTATGTTTCGTTTCATAATTTGGTGACGTCATCACTTTTGTTTATATAAAAAGGTCAAATTATCAATATTCATATGGAAAAATGGATCGAATGATTCGATTCATTGTAAAGAGACCCTATGCCTATAATAATAATATTGCGAATGCAATATAATGTTTCGGTGGTAGGGTGTAAACTCTAACTGCAGTCTGTGGTAATTTAGCGGATAAACCCGTAGTTTTGGCTGGTAGGCCTAAATTATTTTATATTGTCAATTTAAAATGGAAGCTCAGAAGCTGGATCGATAAAAAATAATTGTTGGCCTAAATGAAAGCTGGATCGATGACTTTTTTTGCTTAACAAGAAGTGGGAATGTCGAAAATAGGCTAATTATTGCCTAAATGAGAAGTTGGATTGATGAACAAATTCTTGGTTAAATAGAAGTTGGATTGTCATTAATGACAATAATTGTTGCTTAAACAGAAGTTTGATGAATTTGTTTTCTCGTAAGTGGAAGCTGGATTGATGACAATTATCATGGAAATTGGTAGACTGCTTAGGCTACTTACCAGCGTCAAGTACGGCATTGAGAATTTGAAGACATTAGAATAATTTACCAACCTAAGATACGGGATAACCATTTTGCGTTGATAGAACCTAATGAATATATTGGTAGCCTACCATAACGTCGATTATTGGTAGTACAGTATAGTAGCCTAACGATATTCATTTAAAAGCAGCAGTAGCAGCCGGACAATGCATCAGGGCTTATTCTAACGTGCAGCCAGACACAAAGTGTGTAGTTGGGAAAGAAATTTGTGCAGTTAAAATTAAGATTTTGTGCAGTTAGTTTTTGAGACGTAATTGTATAAACCAATTTTGTAGAGAAAGTGTGAAATTTAGGGATAATTCCCCAGGATTTATTGTGCCCCCGGGCAAAATTTTGTTTTGTTGTTACTACCCCCCGTCGAAAATTCTTGGAAAATTGTCTTTATATCGAGAAAGCCTACCGACTACTACTACCCCTTCGAAAATTCTTGGAAAACTGTCGTTACCTTCCCCCCTAAGGGTTGGGCTAAGCCGCCCAAGATCGCCCTTCGTCTGCATGGGGCTTGGCCACAAAATAGGCTCTGTTGCTAGGTTTTTGGAACACCATCGTCTCTGGACAGCCCTCTGTAATAGTGCTTGTGAATAAGCTGGCTGGGCTTAAGCTGTACACCTACGTAAGAGGAGGAGGGAATGGTCACCACCACTTTCTGGGGCAGTTACGCCCATGCTGTTGGCATTATCCACACAGTTCCACGCTGTCAGTGGTCTAATGGCTGGAAATGAACGCCTGCGTTCCTGCGTTGGGATTCATTCATTCATTCCGAGAATTTATATAGCACCCCTTCAAGAAGCCTAGTCGTAGGCGCTCCCAGCACAGCTAAAGAATAAAGACATTTTAAGCAACTTATCAAATGTGGGCATGTTGTTTTGAGGTAACAAGCGCAGCTCTAGTGGAAGCCCATTCGAAATACAGGCTTACAATCGAAAAGGCCCGGCACTGCCTGTCACAGAAGAACGAGCTCGCGTAAGCTCCCCACTGGCATATGAGGGCTTAAGATATTTTTGTTTATCTCTGTGACTGTAGATGCTCCCTCCTCAGCAACCGGTGTCAAGGTCGAGAGGAGGGTCTGACCGGACGAGTGACTATTCCTTCGACGGTTCAGCAACCGACAGCGAAAGAGAACATCAGCATCCTCTACAGGAGGATCCAGAAGAACGGGAGGAGGAGGCTGATGAGGAGGATGACGAAGACGAGGAGGAGGAAGAGGACGATGAAGAGGACGACGACCGAGGACAGCTGAGGACGAACCACCACCACCCCCGAGAGCGTCACCTACCGCCGCCTCCTCCCCCGCCGCGCGGTTCCTTCTGGCTCCAACAGCAGCAGCAACAGCATCAGCATCACCAACAACAGCAGCAGCAGCAGCAGCTGAAGCAACCCCGCCATCCCCAGCGGCGCAGTCACAACCATCCGACGGTCCGCTTCAAGGAGCTCAACTCGACGGAGGACGAGGACGGAGCGACCAGCGAAGACCCAACGCAGCCGAGACCACCGCCCTCCCATCGCCAGCGCCTTATCAGTAGGCTGACCTCGACGACGTCGACCACAGGGGCTCCCACGGCCATGACCTCCAGACGCCACAAGCCCCCCGATGCCCTGGCGTCCTCCGGCGACGCTGCTGCAGCCCGTCTCCTGCACCAACAGCGACAGGGCCCTAACGATGCCTCCTCCTCCTCTGTGGACCAAATGGCGCAGTCTCCTATGACGTCATCGCTCGGTAGGACGCCTCCTACCGGCGCCAAAACGTGGAGCTCCTCCTCCAATCAGAACTCGGCAGACGATAGTCCGTCGACGTCACTCGCGCGCCATCGCAATGGCGGAGTTGCCGGAAAATTCTGCAGCCGAGCAGACGTCGTTCCAACTACGACGACTACTACCACTGCAACAACAACGACAACGACAACTACTACAGATCTTATCGACGATGATGAGATCATGCTGAAAGAGGTGACCGTATAGGGAGGGAACGCTGTACTATAGACTTTTGACAGCGGCTGAGCGAAAAGTGGAATGTTGTCATCGGTGGCTTAAATCACGGGAGACAGAGAGTACTGTCCCCAAAGTTTTGACTGGGGCTTATCTGTCCTCCCCAAAATGCAAAAATCCGGCCCCCGAAAATCTGTCCCCCAAAGTTATGTACAGATTTTCGCCTCTTGTTGTCATCCTTAAAAACCGGTGTTATAGAGTCGTTGTCATTATTGAGAAATGATAGTTTTCAGTCATTCCAAAATTCGGTTGTTATCTTGAAAATTTATTTTTGAACATATTTAGAACCAGTTGTCATCTTTAAAAATTGTTGTCATCATATTTAGAACCAGTTGTCATCTTGAAATATTATTTTCAGTTATCCCGAGATCCAGTTTTCAGTTGTCATCTTAAGATGCTATTGGAATCAAAACTTTCGTCACGTGTGAAAGTTTAACGCCAATTGAGTTCAACTATAGTATTGCTCTTGTTCACACAGGACTGTAACTCTCATCTGGAAACGTTCGTGACAACGCAGTATTCATCTGTCGTTTACAAGGATGTTACCATCACACACTGCTATTGGATTGTACGGTCACAGGATGTTATTATCATCCCGGGATGTTTTCGACGCGCGTTGCGTGTACATACATTAGTTTTAACTCTGACGAACGAAGTGGAGGGGTGCGTAACTGCATATACTCTTTGCCGGAATATCTCTGTAGTTTGATATGAAAATATCAATGGATGAAGTAGGGCTGCATCAATATGCAGAAGGCAGCCGGCGGCGAATGTTTTCTTCTTCTTCCTTCGCAGTCAAAGACCTCCGGGGAATTCGATGCGAACAAGATCGACCAAAAGACTCCTTCGTCTATTTCCGGATCCGGTTGATTGCAAATGGTCTGGGAGGAGATACATCAGAAAGAAAATTTCCAATATATACATGTATATTATAGATATTTGAATATATAATATATATATAAATGAATATATACAATATATATGTAACTTTTTGTTTAGTATATACATGTACATGTATATGCACAAAAAAATAAAAATATATAATAACTTATATGTGAAGCAGATATATATACAGATATCCATTTATGTATATTTAAATGTATATGTGTATATATAAAAAATATATTCATTTGTGTCTATATAGGAAAAATAATATATAGGCATACACATGTATGTAAAGGCGTATACATATAAGCTAATCTACTCTAAGCCTACACGAATATGAAATTTGCACGCATGAAAACGATATACATATATTTTAAAATATATATTCATGTGGCTTGTATATGTACTTGAATATAGGCTTCAAAACACCCATATATATATATATATATATATATATATATATATATATATATATATATATATATATATATATATATACGTATATATATTATATATATAAGTGCTTATATACTCAAGATATGCCGGACCTAATACTTGCAAGTTTCTTATGGTTCCCTGCAGTCCAGTATTCTCCTTGTATAGGGCTCTCCTGTGCAAGATCAAAGAATTCTAAGTGGCCCTTTGTATGTATGTAACTAAACGCACAGTTATATATATATATATATATCGGTCTGGTTTACGCGGGTAATATGCTGATCACGTGTGCATATCTGGCTGGTATATACGAGAGTATTAAATATAATCTCATTCCAGCATATTATGTGCGTGTGTGTGATTGCACGGATTTGTGTTTGCATAGATGGGTTCGTGAGAATCCAATGCACGGATAAGTCGATGAACGGTTTGTAAATGAGAAGAGTCCACACCGGGATATTGCGACGACGACGTCTTTCTGCAGGTCCTTCGTGATCCGTTCTCTGCTTATATAAGGACAGATGGGGACGTACAGACAGACAGACAGACGGACAGAGGGACATAGATAGAAAGATGGATAGACAGACGGACCAAATTCTTCATCGGCGCTTCTATTGACATCCTGTCGATAAGTGCATTAAATATGGAATGACGAAGTGTGTTGGGTCTGTACATAATGATCATATATATACATATATATATATGGCCCATACATATCAATATATATATATATATTAACCTGGGTATATATATATATAAACAGATATGTATATCCTTTACCATATCTTATACACGTAAGGCATTTCAAGGCTGCTCAAAAAGCACTATATTAAGTGTACTGATGCATAATATTACATACGTACATACACACATACATGCACACACATACATACACATAGACATACGTGCACACACCTTGACACGCATATACATACATACATAGACCCAAGTCAGTGGATAGTTCGATGTTTAAGTCAGAAAGCAGTCAGGTTATGTTCCAGCTTTTACCTTCGTTCCTTCCTGCCTCCGTTTCTTCATTTTTTCTACTGTATAGTCGGAACCACCTTCTGTTCCAGTGACCTATCCACCTCAACATAGGAGTGGGGATTGCTTTCACTACCCCTCTTGACTCTATTATTTTATCTATTTATGATGTAGCATTTTCTACTACACTCTTTCTTTGGTAAGTTATACTGTATACTAGAAATGGTTACAATTATATTATACAAAGAGAGGATGAGAAATTGTAAACATATTGGTGTCGAAGCAAACACTCACCCACTTTAAACACTGGCTGGAACTCGTCCCGCTCTATATCCCCACATGGGATCAACGCTCATGTTTATTCATGCAGACACGAGGTCACGGTCGTCGACCTTTGACCCCTTTGTCTCTCTACCTTCGCCCACATGGTTTGAACGTTGAGAGGGCTGCAACCCTTCGTTGCACGGTCTGCATGGCGTCCACGGCGCGTGTCCTTCGATCACTTGGGGGATTTACGTGGACTATTGGACCTCTCTGTCTCTCAGTCTCTGTCTGTCTATCTGTCTGTCTGTCTGTTTCTCTGTCTCTCTGTCTCTCTCGTCTCTCTCTCTCTCTCTCTCTCTCTCTCTCTGTCTCTCTCTCCGTCTCTCTCTCTCTCTCTCTCTCTCTCTCTGTCTCTCTCTCTCTCTCTCTCCCTCTCTCTCTCTGTCTCACTCTGTGTATGTCTGTGTCTGTCTCTCGCTCTGTCTCTCTCTGTCTCTGTCTCTCTCGCTGTCTCTGTCTCTCCATCTCTGTCCGTCTGTCTATGTCTAAGGCCTTGTCTCTCTCTGTCTGTCAGTCTCTCTCTCTCTGCGTTTCTTTGCGTCTCTGTTCATCTGTCTGTCTTTGTGTTTTTCTCTTCGTCTCTTGTCTATATCTCTCTTCTCGCTGCACTGCAGCTCTCTCTGAGTTTCTCTCTCTCTCTCTCTCTCTCTCTCTGAATCCTTGCCTCTCTGTGTATGTCTCTGCGTTTCTTTCTCTTTCCGCCTTTCTCTGCCTCTGTATTTTTCTCTCGCTGCCTCTGTCCCTATCCCTGTCTCTGTTTGGCTTTCTCTGTCTGTCTCACTGTCTCTCGTTGTGTATGTCTCTGTCTGTCTCACTGTCTCTCGTTGTGTATGTCTATGTCTGTCTCACTGTCTCTCGCTGTGTATGTCTCTGTGTGTCTGTCTGTCTGTCTCTCTGCTTCGTCGGAAATGAATTCGGCGAACATACTATTACACGGTGAGGAACCCTTCGTCGTATATATTCGCCATATTAATTTCCGACGAAGCAAAGAGACAAACAAGCAGCCATATCAGACGGACGGACGGATACAGACAGACAGACAGACAGATTGCTATTGTACATATATTGCTCATCTGTGTCTTCTGTTGTGCTAGAAGTGACAGCAGTTCATAACTTCCGTCGTAGACATGCTTCCAAGGCCTCGGCGTTTCATACACAGAACTCTATGGATCATTTTTATACTCTTCTTTCTATAGGTTGTCGGCAATAGATCACTGTTTTTACGAGGAACAAAATATTATTGTATAGTTCAGGGTCGACCTGGCGCTGCAGAAATAGAGTGAAAAAGTGGAGAGAGAGAGAGAGAGAGAGAGAGAGAGAGAGAGAGAGAGAGAGAGAGAGAGAGAGAGAGAGAGAGAGAGAGAGAGAGAGAGAGAGAGAGAGAGAGAGAGAGAGAGAGAGAGAGAGAGAGAGAGAGAGCATGTGAGAGAGTCATTTTCATTTGAGACAGACAGACTGACAGACAGAGACAGAGACAGAGACAGAGACAGAAAGACAGAGACAGAGAGAGCAAAGAGACAGAGAGAGAAAATAGAGACCGAGACAGATCTCAAATTTTTTCGGCGAAAGTAATGTTCGGGAGAAACTCCGATTACATCCGAGATTCGACGAAGGATATCGGTTCCTTTTCTCGGCCTCTGCATACGACGACAGCCTGTCCACTCCTTGCGCCATCTGGTCCGCCTATCGACAGTGTGAAGAAGAAGTACTCATTGCACATGTCAATACCGATTTCGCAAGATGTCTCTAGTACAGCGAAAGATTATGGTGCTTGCCAGATCCTTCTGAGCTCCCGCCATGTCCCATTTTGATTCGAAACCATACCACTTTGGAACCTCCGGACCATCTCTGCACAACACCTCATATAATATAAAATTCTTCTTTAGTATTCAAACTGACACGGTGCAGTATGATTACAATTCATAGTATAGGAACGGATGATCACAAGGTATTACAGAAGTCGAATTTAACTGTATGGCAGCCATGCAAGGCGCCCATTACGTCCTACTGCTCATTTTACCATCGCCATCTGGCAAATGAAAGGCTTAGTCGACCTTTGGGAAGGTAGCGAGTATCGATCTCGCTTCCTACTTGATGTAATGTTCTTCAAGCCAGTGATGTTACCATTATTCTTTGGGCCCATTGACCCTATAACCAGACATCCCTTTGACTATCTCTTCATAACCCCTTGACCACCGCTGCACAACGTCTCTTACACGACGCAGCGCACGTGAATAAGCTGGTGCCCTACGTTTAGCCTTAAAGTAGCGCTAGAAATTTAGATTCTAGGATTACTACTACGAGCCATTAGACATTTGTGCTCCGGAAGTGAAGTGCAGTCGAAGATCCTAAACCTGTTCCTTTGCTTAAAGTAGCGCGCAATGGAGAGCTCTGCCCGAAATAATTAAAATTGGACTTTCCCGAGGTAAAGTATCTGCACGCTTGTTCAGCAAAATGTCCATTCGGGGATCGTTAGTTATGGGTTTTTAAACAACTGCAAAAACCTGCCCTCATTTTGAAAATTTATCATGGCATGCGCCTTTCTAAAACCCTATTCTGCTCGCAACGATAAAAGTCAGCTCTATTTCGCGAATAATTATTATTATTCGCAAAATAGAGCTGACATTTATCGTTGCTGTTCATTCCGTTGCCTATAGAAGCCGATTAACTTTCTAGATGACTGCGTTCACTACGGCGGTTCCGCGCTGTATCACGGAAATGGTGACAACTTATAGACACTATTATTGTTATTGTATGAGGATTTCTACAGCGCAAGTGTTTTAACTAAATGCAGCGCAAATGCGCTAGTAGTAATGTAGTATCTCGGTTTAGTGTGATGGCGCAAACAAGTTAGGCCTAAGTTTTTAATTTCTTCCCGAAGCTTTCGATAGAAAGTTCCGGAACACGGAGTTCGACGGGCCGCGCATACCAAACCGTTGTGCCAGATGCACCGAATGTGAGGAAATTAAAGACTTACTTGGGTCTTCCCCGAACCAGACTAAGTCGCAGCCCCTCTTTTCCGACCGCAATCGACTCACCGATCACCCCTGCTTGGGTCTTCCACGCTGATGATGATTTGCCTCTTTTCCGCACACATCCTTTCACCAACTCAGAAAGGCTGCTCTGTCACAGCGCCGGTCCTTTCGTCTCCTCATCGATAACAGTGTTCCGGCCGTGTTCTAAAACGGTGGCACTGGGCTGAAAGCGCTCTCTAACCTCTGCTCTGACGGGTTTATCGCCCCATTGATGAGGCAGCCTATAAACGCGACATTAAAAGTCGTACCCCTTCACCGAAGTGACTCATCGACCTGCCATAATTTTTGCGATCTGATCTCAGCGTATATCGATCATTGATCGGAATTCTATGCGCGGATTCTGACAGTTCTATAGCTCATCTTTCTTAGCCATCAGAAGCTAACACGTAAAATATGACTTAATAGTCAGTGGGTCTGCGGCAAAACCACAATTCAGCCAGAGTGCTATTTTAGTCATCGTGATATAAACATATAGTAGTGGCGCTCCATAAATGCCAGATTTACGCCGTTACTGCGCTATATGAATTGTCATGCTGGCAGATGCTCTTTACAGCCATATTTTCTTTATTCGGCGCTATACATAACTGTCTTATCGATGCTAAATTACGCAAAAATATTGCGTATAAAAATTGTCGCTGGTGACTTGGCGGCCGATTGGTTGATAGCTCAGCTTTTAAATCGTAGAATGTTGGTTCGAATCTTCACTAAGACGGTCACTTAAGGGGTTCGAGCTTTTGAGACATCCTTCAGCAATTTCTTCACGCACAGTTGCTGAGCACCAGCAGGATTCAAGTTTCATCCTCATATTGCACCGCTATATAAATACAGAAATACTGCTGCTGCTAATGCCACTACCACTACCACCACGACCATCACCACCACTACTACTAATAATAATAATAATAAATAAATAATAATAATACATATTAATAATAATAATAATAATGATGATGATAATAATAGTAGTAATAATAATAATAATAATAATAAAATACATATATACATACATGCATGCATACATACACACGTATGCTTGCGTGATTGCATAACAGTAGGCTACACTTACATGAAATTATATACATGCATGTATTACACTTGTTATAATTATACGCCTTACATTTCCTGCATGTAGGCCCTATAAAACGACGATCAAAAAACTCATCAATCGATGGAGCAGAGTCAAGGAGTTGATGATCGTGGTCCATAAACAATAACTACCTCAGAGGAGAACAGAAGGAGAAGGGGAAATACAGCTAATGAATCACACGCACGAATTGCGATAGCCAAACATACAGGCGTAGGCTACAGAGAGGGGCATAGGTAAAGACAGAGACAAAATGAGACATACTGAGAGGCAGGAAGACCGTAGACAATAGACAGACGGAGAAGCAGACAAATAATTATAGACAGCCAGACAACAGAGAACCAGCATAAAGACATATAGCTAGACAGTAAGACAGACTCATAATGTGTCTGACAGAGAGACAGACATACAATTAAAGACAGAGAAATAGGCAGAAAAACAGATATGAAGATTGAAGACCAACAGATATAGACGCTGACAGCCAGACAGACAAACTGCAGGCGACCGAATCATAGAGAGCGTTGTACTTGCAAGTCTGCAACTACGACTCAAAGCCTAAGCGATCGCTTTCGTGGACCGACGACGGTCAGCCCGTGCAAAGCAGCAGTGGGACGTGTGCAGCCGCACTGCAGCGACAAAGCTTTGACTTCATTATAGACTGTCTCCTATCTAGGCTACGTCTGACATAGTAAATTAGTTATTGCCCGTTCGGGGTCTCAGAACCACGAAATGGCACTAACAGCGAATCAACGATTCAGAGGTTTAATTCCATAATCCAAGGGGGAGAGAGAGGACACACACACTGACAGACGCCTACGGTATTTTTATCCATCTAGTTTAACTTGCGGGAATCTTGCTTGATTGCGGGAATCTTGAATGTTTGCTTGATTGAGCCACAGGCTAAAAAGTCAAATCTTGCGACGACTAGTTCGATCACTTACAATCATTCAATCGTCGTGAAACTTGGCAGACAGACTCGCCCTCGCACACACTTCATTCTATCAAAATTTCAGCTCCCCAAAAAAAGGCTAGCTTATAGAATCGGGACTCAACTTTTCGAATCGGGGAATCCCTTTTCCGACACGCAGCGTTGTGATTGGCCAGCGTTGCCATTGGCTGCAACAGAAACGGGTGCGGTGCTTGATTAAACGGACGCTATGTTGTAAAATGAACTCGGACTATATATTTGTAGAGGTAACTGCTTAATATGACGGATTATAGGATACTAGATGGATATAGTAAAAAACTTTGTTTTTACTATTGGTTCTTTTTATTATCCATCTAGTTTAACTTGCGGGAATCTTGCTTGATTGCGGGAATCTTGAATGTTTGCTTGATTGAGCCACAGGCTAAAATGTCAAATCTTGCGACGACTAGTTCGATCACTTACAATCATTCAATCGTCGTGAAACTTGGCAGACAGACTCGCCCTCGCACACACTTCATTCTATCAAAATTTCAGCTCCCCAAAAAAGGCTAGCTTATAGAATCGGGGACTCAACTTTTCGAATCGGGGAATCCCCTTTTCCGACACGCAGCGTTGTGATTGGCCAGCGTTGCCATTGGCTGCAACAGAAACGGGTGCGGTGCTTGATTAAACGGACGCTATGTTGTAAAATGAACGCGGACTATATATTTGTAGAGGTAACTGCTTAATATGACGGATTATAGGATACTAGATGGATATAGTAAAAAACTTTGTTTTTACTATTGGTTCTTTTTATTACGAGTTTAATTATTAGGCCTATGACTTCATAAACAAACCCAAGATCGAAGAGCCCTTCGTCACCATCTTTATTTTCTTCGAAACTTTAACCGTGACGGAACAACCAAAAGTCCTTGCACAGTGAAAAAAATGAAACATGATTTACATATCTTATGGCGATACATAAATGCAAGAAACTTAACAAATTTATACACACGAGAATGCTAGAAAGCAGAGAATCGGTCTTCCTACTGGTGAAAAATGGAATCGCATCATCCAAGTTTTCAGATGGAGAGATAAAACAGAAGCCCGCTGCTGTAACTGGAATCCTAAAATCACTCTCCTCACAAGACTTTAGTGGTCGGAAACTAATGAAAATTAAAACTCATGCAGTATAAAGAAACACCGAAATTAGGATGTGACCAATTCTTGATCCTGAAATCGGTTCGGGCCGGATATTGCCTAGACCGATTAATCGGAATCGGCACATCCTAGGACTACCGAGTACCGATCCAAATACCAAAAGAAGTAACATTTTGACCAAAAACAATCTCTTTTTTCATTAAGGGGCCGTCCATAAATGACGTCACGCACCTAGAGGGGAGGGGGTCGGAAATTTGTGACGATGTGTGACATGGGGGTGGGGGGTGTGGTTTGAGAAGTGTGACGTCACATCAGGTCTGTTATTAGGCCTAAATTTAACAATAAACAACAATTTAATTTTAATAACAGGACTAATTTTGAGGATTACATTTTCATTATTTTTTAACTATTTTAATGTATACGGACACCATTATTAATAATTTTTTTTATTATTTCAATATTTGGTCACCTTTAGATTTTAAAATATTCATGCTTTACCTATTGTTCCATGAAGGAGCATTTTGCTTCGCCATCGAAATTTGGTTTTAGGGGGTGTCAGAGCTTTGTGACGTCATTTTCAGAGGGGGGGTGTTACTTTTTGTGACGAAGTGTGACGAGGGGAGGGGGAGGGGTTAAAAATCGGCCAAAATTGCGTGACGTCATATATGGACGGCCCCTAATACAAAAATAAGAACCTGTTTGGCGATCTCCTGCGGTAATCTTTAATCGTTATCATTGAAAGTCCGTGTAAAATAATAAAATTGCGAGTCGACGCATCAACAATTTTTTTTATTTTTTTTTATTTCTGCGATCGTGGAGTAACAAACAGCGCCTAGAATCAAATAAAAATGAATATTTCCGATTAATCGGACCCGATCCGGAATCAGTTAAAAAGCAGGCCAAATATCCGGAATCGGCCAAAATGCTCTTCGGCAACACCCTAATTGAAATCACACAACCATTTTCAGAACAAACAACAAAACCCAAAAACGTTGCTGTAACTTGGAATTAAAAAAACCGCACTCTAAACTTGCAAGACTTTTTGCTTAGAAAGACATGAAAATAAAAATTCATGCCGTATATTTATTAAACAAAAAACACTGAAAATCATTAATCATCGAAAATGCAATTTGTTTGTGCAGATATTTCAGCAATCATAACTCTTAGTTCAGCAAACAAACTTCACAACTCTCAATCGAACTACATGTATCTATGTTGACCTGCCTGGTGGTCTACTTGTCCGTCTCCCTGTTTCTTTGTCTGTCTGGCTGTATAGCAAAGGTAATTTTATTTGTATGTTTTTGATTACTTTCCACAAATTGATTTCGTGCAATGTACAACTTTTTTTCACCTGTGCAAACAAAATTCAAGTGAAACAAAACAATAAATTTGCATCGAAATTAAAACCTCATTAACTGCGATATTAGAACATCTCATCAGGCAATCTTTGGAAGCCATAAGCCATGAAAATTACGTTTTTTAAAACCGTGTGCTTAATTGAGGTCACGTTCTGAAATGCAGTAAGATTTGGGGTTCACACCCTGACTATGTTACATTGTAAAACGTTGTATGTATGTATGTCTGTATCTGAACACTCACAAAGAACGTTTTAACAACCTCACAACCCACTGGAAAACAATGCAACTGTTTTAAAATGGTTCGTTATTTGTCAATGGTAATTGCAAATTTATATAGCGCCACTTCTAGAGTTTCTGTTGAACACGGAATTACGTTTCAGAATAGAGGGTCTTCAAATGAGGTGTCAAAGTGATTAGAACAGTGTTCAAAGAATTCCTTTTCTATTTCAAACATTTCGTCACATACTCCACAACCGTAAGGTGTCGCAACAGATCTGTCAGAGGTGTAAGTTGTTGACTCTTTCCTGCTACACTCATCTTCCTTTAGACTTTGCTCTGGACGGATTGCCAGTATAATGCGTAGCAAACTGTCAATATTACTATTCTGAATTGACCAGAAGGTTGTCTTTCTTCTCTTTTCTTTGATCTTTTTTGCATAGGTATGGTCAGCGGCTGCATCCACAGCTCGTTTACGTATCGTACAATTTACAGAAACCTTATTTTTAACCATTTCTCTCTTAGTGATGTTGGCCGCACCTTGAGATGAAGATTCACGCAATTCGTCTGCAGAATATGGTATTAGTGTGTGAGTTGCCATATGTGCATTCAGCAAATTCGTCTGGGCAAATGCTTCACCACACAGGTGGCAACTGTAAGACTTTTGTCCCACACGGATTCGTACAACACGATCAAATGATCTGTTGCAAAACAAACACTTTATAGGCTTTTGTTTCATTTGACTATCTGGACTTTTTTCTGTCTTTCTTTTCTTGTTTCGACTGTCAGTGTCTGTCATTACCTTGGCGCACGGCTCACAGGCATTTGGCATCTGTTTGGAACGACCTATGACTGGTAATATATATCGATACTCCTTCTGTTCAGTACAATCTTTTGCTGGTAATATAATTTGGTACTTATTCTGTTCAGTATGGTCTCTTGCTGGTAATATATATCGATACTTATTAGGGTTCGTTTTTTCATGTGTCTTTTTCAGTTTAGATTGTGCAAGTCTTTCGGAATCAGACAGGCATCTGTTGTGTGTTTCTGCAGCATGAATCTTCTCATGGAAATGAAGATCAAAACTACTTGAGAATGAAGTCAGGCATACCTGGCATTTGTGCGGTTTGTCTCTGGCGTGAACAAGGCCGTGAATCGTAAGATCATCAAGATTGGCAAATGATTCACAACACAATTCGCATCGGAATGGCTGTTCTCTGGACACAGTACTGCAAGTCACATATCTATTCTTACTGTTCAACAGCACCGACTTCAAGATTGATCTGCCATTAATCTCAAAGATGAATGCACCAGTTGACGTTTCATCTGAAAAAGATAAGGACAAAGTTACAGTGTTCTGACATTTACATTTCCTAGTGTCTTAGTGTACTAGATTCATAAATGCTCTACCAATATTCTTCATTTTTGACCAAAAGTCTACTGAAATATATCGTTGTGAAAATGGTAAATTTCAGTTTTAAAGTTCAATCACATATAAAAATATGACTGTCCAGAATGGAAGAAAATAGCTTTGGGAGCTCCTCACTTCGAATCTTCAATAAATGAGCATTGAGCACGTAAGAAATCAACAAACACAAAGAGACATGTTTGCAAAATATTTTGATTTCATGAATGAGGTAACTGAATCGGGTAAGTTTCTGATATACATATAACAATGTTTCTCTGACGAAGTGCGCTTTATACAATAAAATATACAATACAACTGTATTCGATATATATACATATATACAAGGCGTAAGAAAAAACAGGTGAAGCACATTCTTTTGACTAAGTGCCTGTTAATAAACTGGTTCCCATGACTCGGCTTTTTGGGCGCTGTCGAAATCTTGAGATTGCGACTATGATTTTACATTCACTAGATGAAAAACAGTTTCATTGCATGAGCCTTTAGTCTTTAGGATTCTCTGAGCAGTTCCTTTAAATGGCAATAGGTGTCGCCAGTATGTACAGGGGTCTAAGCAGTTCTCTTGTTGTTGGCCCTGCATTCAGTATTTCTAATCGATTGTTGGGCATTAGAATTAAAATTTAATTCCATCAAAGATAAGTAATTTATAAATTGGACGCTAGAAATGCTGAAAGCCGAGTTGAGGCAAAGGGGAGCCAAGATTTCTGGAAGAAAATATGAACTTCTTGAGCGGTAAGACAACGAAATCACTAAACACAACTGACTTTCGGGCAAAGCTACAAAACTTGACCAGTACAAAACTTAAACTGATTTCTCTTGTCTGATATTTACAAAAGAATTTCGGATTCTAAAACAATAGTGGTGAACTAGTTCACAAACGACACATTTGTCATTGTAATGTTGGATGTTAAAATGCCAAAGAGTAATGGGTCAAATAATTTGGGATGTAAAACCATAAATTAACATGCGTAGGAATTAAACCACAAAAATTCGGTCATTTTTACATTTCTTATACTCATTTTTCTTTACTAGGATGGAAGCATATGACCGCAGCTTTAATTTCAAAGATCCAAATCAAATGGATGTAGAAAATGGTTCGAACAGTGTCAGTATGCAGCTACCCGACTGAATTTTTGATTTGTACAGAGACATCCACTACTGCCAATCCAACAGTTAATTCATTATCCATTTTAAGATGTGGATTTTACCGCCAGGAACTTCAAGTGATTTGTTGTTGTTGTTGTTCTTGCATCGAGTCTTTAGTTGTATTGTCCCAAACAAGTCCTGAACGGAAGGTTGAGGAGTCAAAGCAAACTGACTTGGGACAGTTGAGGCTTTCAACACTTTTTTAAGTGATTCGTAACCTGAAAATTACAGCAAAACATCTAAAAAGCTGTTCACCACCACACCTATCAATAATAATAAATAGTATCAAGATTTATATTACCTTCAATTACTGTGTCATTGCTTTTACCCTTGGTTGTTTTTATCCATTGAGATTTAAAACTTTGATGAGAAGCAACGGGAATGTCTTGCAAATTATATACATTAGTATTATTGCTGTTGGTGGTGTAACTGGTGTTAGACTTACTTGAACCAGTGTGGTAGCCTAAAAAATCTGGATAAACGTGTAGTTTAGCGTCGTATACTATTCACCCATTGTAGCATTATTATTTTTCATTGTTCCACCTTCTATTGTCTTCATCAATCCCACTTCTATTTAAGCAAGAAATCTTGTAATCAATCCAACTTCCATTTAAGCAGAAATTAATTTTCATAAGCACAAATTCTATTTAATTATGAATTATTTTTCATCAATCCATCTTCTATTTCAGCAAGATTATTTTCAACAACCCAACTTCTATATAGCAAAAATTCTTTTCGTCAATCCAACTTTTATTCGATCAACGCTGAAACCCATGCAATGGCGAATAATTTACGACGCTAAACTACACTTTTACTAAAATCTGTGCTATACATCGGTACTTTAGTCAGTTATCTCGTAGTTTAGGTTGGTAAATTATTTGAATGTCTTCAATGCCATACTTCACGTTGGTAAGTAAGCAGTCTACCTATGTCTATGATAACTATCACCAATCCCGCTTCCATCGAGACATTTTTTCATCAATCCAGCTTCCATTTAATGAAAAAAATGACCCAACTACTTTTTAACCCAAAAAATATTTTAAGCGTGGTGCTTCTGCGGCGGAAAATGCCGCCACGCAACCCGCGAAAATTTACTTCTGCGGCGGAATTTTTTTGGACATTTTATCTAAAACAACTCTAACCCTAACACTGACCCTAACCGACCGTCACAGCGCTTAACCTGACCCTAACCGACACTCACGAGGCCAAACCTGACCCTAACTGACCCTCACGACGCCAATTTATAGGAAGTACCGCATTTTGAACAATGCGCATGCGCCAAAGGTTGCGCATGCGCAAAGCGCTTCCGCCGCAGAATTGTGTAGAAAATGTTACTTCTGCGGCGGAATTTTCCGCCGCAGAAGATTATCCTTACGCTTTAGTCTGTGTATTACTGTGCAAAAACGCAAACAAAGCCCAGAAAATCATACACCTAAATAACTTACCGTAAATCGTCAAATCCTTGTAGTCCTCGGCCTTGAAATGAGACTCGCACACAATACTTGTTGCAGTAGGCTGCCACTGCCAGTTGGCACGTTTTATTGCTGCAATCCACTGCTGTCTCAAATGGCTATCTTTAGGGAACTTATGACCTCCTTTTCCTTTGCATAGTGGCACGCAGCAATATGTAGGCATTTTCTAATCGGACAAACTTTCAACCACTTTTGCGTGCATAAACATACAGTATTATATAATTATGCATCAAAACACACGATTTTACCGGAAGTTACTGTTTAGACCATAATATTGTAAGCCAGAGCTACTATCCCTGCTGGCGTCACCTATTGCAGCCATTTTAAGCAGAGTCCCCTATTGACTGATAGAAAAGCTTCAATGTATTCGACAGAATCTGATGCCGATTCGTCTTATATATAACGTTCACGATAGTATGTTTTATTCGTTTGTTGAGAAAAACAATATGGCAAAAACGCAGAAATGCTTACATGAGTGATAATGGATAATTAAAGTCAATTAGATAAAAAATAGAATAAACTAGTAAATATTTTTATATAAGGATCTGGGAATAAATTGCGAGTTGTCTTTGGGTGAGAGAGTATGGTTTTGTGCTCGACTAGGTCGTAATTGGTGAAAGGAGAGGGGTCGGAGTTGAGATAGGAGTTGGTGAAGTCAATGCTTGGGGTTTTGTAATATGAAGAAAAGGAGTTTCGCATCGGCTATATTGATGGAAATTTGGGTGTGACCGATTCTTGATCTGGAAATCGGTTCCGATTTTTGCCCTAAACCGATTAATCGGAAACGGCGCATCCTAGGACTACCGATCCAAATACAAAAAGAATATTTTTGCCAAAAACAATTTTTTTTATTAATACAAAAATAGTAACCTGTTTGGCGACTTCTTGCGGTAATCTTTATCATTGAAACTGCGTGTAAAATAATAAAACTAAGTCGACTCATGAAAAAAAATTGTTTATTTTATTTCTGCGATCGCGGAGTAACAAACAGCGCCTAGAACAAAATGAAAATGAATATTGCCATTCAATCGCACCGGATCCGCAATCGGCAAAAAAGGCCAAATTTCCGGAATCGGAAATCGGCAAATAGGCAACACCCTAACTGAAATAACACAACCATTTTCAGAACAAACAACAAAACCCAAAAACATTGCTGTAACTTGGAGTCAAAAACGGCCCTCTCTATTTGCAAGACTTTTTGCTGAGAAAGATGTGGGAAAAAAATCATGCAGTATAAAAAAACACTTTAAATCATGATCATTGAAAAATTCAATTTGTTTGTGCAGATATTAATTCAGTAATCAAAACTGTGGCTCAGCACACAAACTTCTCAGCTCTGTGGGACTATCCAACTCAATGTCTCTATGTCGACTTGCCTGTTGGTCTACATGTCTGTCTGCCTGTTGCTTTGTCTGTATGGCTGTAGAGCAAAGGTAATTTTATACTGTCTTTTTTTGATTACTTCTTACAATTTGGTTTCGTGCCACGTTCAATTTTGCTCACCTGTGCAAATAAAATCCAAGTTAAACAAAACAATGAGCATCGAAATTAAAATCTTCGTTAACTGCAACACGAACCTCTCACAACGCCATTTTTGGAGACCAGAAGCCATGAAAATTACGGTTTTATGAATGTTTGCTCAAACAAATGAGGTAACATTCTGAAATGCTGTCAGACTTGGGATTCACACTCTGACCATGTTACATCAAAAGTATGTATGTATGTATCTGATAATCTGAACAATAAAGTCTTACATTTTAAGAATCTCACTGTAAACATTGACAAAGGCTCTGCAAACATTATAACTATTTTATAATGATTTGTCATTTGATAATGGTAAATTGCAAATTTATATAGTACCACTTCAAGAGAGTCTCTGGTGAACACGGAATTTTGTTTCAGAGTAGAGGGTCTTCAAAGTGATTACAACAGTGTTCAAAGAATTCCTTTTCTATTTCAAACATTTCGTCACATACTCCACAACCGTAAGGAGCTGCAACAGATCTGTTATAGGTGTAAGCTGTCGACTCTTTCCTGCAACACTCACCTTCCGTTAGACTTTGCTCTGGACAGTTTTCCGGTATAACGTGTGGCAAACTATACTCTTGCACACTGTAAATGTTACCATTCTGAATTGACCAGAAGGTCATCCTTTTTCTCTTTTCTGCATAGGTAAGGTCAGCGGCTGCATCCGAAGCACGTTTGCGCATCGTGGAATTTACGAATAAATTATTTTTAACCACACCTCTGTCAACGCAATTCGTCACGTTCCTGTTGGCCGCATTTTTAGATGAAGATTCACAGAATTCGTCTCCAGAATATGGTATTAGTGTATGAGTTGTCATATGTGCATTCAGCAAACTCGTCTGGGCAAATGCTTCGTCGCACATGAGGCAACTGTAAGGCTTCTGTCCCGCATGGATTCGTATATGTGCTTTGAGCAAGGAAACGCACTTATATGACCTGTCACAAAACAAACACTTTATAGGCTTTTGTTTCTTTTGATTTTCTGGACATTTTTCTGTCTTTATTTCCTGTTTTAGACTGGCAGCTTCTGTCATTACCTTGACGCATGGCTCACAGGCATTTGGCCTCTGTTCAGTACGGCCTATTGCTGGTAATATGTATCGGTACTTCTTCGGTTCAGTACGATCTCTTGCTGGTAATATATATCGGGACTTCTTTTCAGAAGTGTTGGTTTTTTCACGTGTCTTTAGCCTTTTAGTTTGTGCTAGCACTTGGGGATCAGACTGGCATCGGTGTTGCTTTTCTGCAGCATGAATCTTCTCATGGAAATGAAGATCAAAACTACTTGAAAATAAAGTCAGGCATACCTGGCATTTGTGTGGTTTGTCTCTGGCGTGAACAAGGCCGTGAACTGTAAGATCGTCAAGATCGGCAAATGATTCACAACACAATTCGCATTGGAATGGCTGTTCACTGGAAACAGTACTGTAAGTCACATTTATATTCTGACGGCTCAACAGCACATACTTCAAGATTGATCTGACATTCATCTGAAAAATCGCACTAGCTGAAGTTTTATCTGAAAAATATAAAGGCAAGGTTTCTGACATTTAAATTTCCTAGTGGCCTAGTGTACAAGCTTCATAAATGTTGCACCAATATGCATCATTTTTTTTACCACAAGGCGACTGAAATATAAAGTTGTGAAAGTGGTAAATTTCAGTTTTAAAGTTCAATCACATATAAAAATATGACTGCCCAGAATGGAAGAAGATAGAGTGCTGGGAGCTTCTCACATCGAATCTCCAATAAATGAGCATGTAAGAAATCAATGAACACAATGAAACATGTTTGCAACATATTTCAAACTACAAATTTTTAGATACGATACGATATTTTGAGCGGTAAGACAACGAAATAACTAAACACAACTGATTTTAGGGCAAAGATACAAAACTTAACTCGTACAAAACTTACACTGATTTCTCTTATCTGATATTTACAAAAGAATTTCGGATTCTAAAACATTACTCCTGAACTAGTTCATGAGCAATACATCTGTCATTGCAATGTTGGATGTTTAAATGCCAAAGATAAATGGGACAAATAATTTTACGAAAAACCATAAATTATCATGTGTAGGAATTAAACCACAAAAATTCGGTCATTTTTACATTTCTTATACTTGTTTTCCTTTACTAGGTTGGAAGCATATGACCACAACTTCCATTTTAAAGATCCAAGTCAAATGGATGTAGAAACTGGTTCAAACAGTATGCAGCTACCCGATTAGAATTGTACATAGACATCAACCTCTGCCAATCCAACAGCTAATTCATTAACCAAGGTTTAAGATTGCTGATTTTACCATCAGGAACTTCAAGTGATTTTTCTCCGTTTCTATTGCATTGATTCTTTAGTCGTGTTGTCCTAAACAAGTCCTGAAGGGAAGGTTGAGGAGTTGAATCAAACTGACTTGGGACAGCTGAGGCTCTCAACACTTTTCGTAGTGATTTGTAACCTGAAAAATTACAGCAAAACATCTAAAAGGCTCTTTAGCACCACACCTAGCAAAAATAATAATAAATAGTAGCCTATTAAGTTTTATATTACTTTGGCAAGTTTATAGAATCGGGGCTGAAGGATATAGTGCGTAAGTTTACTGGCGTCACGAGTGTATGTTAGGGTCAGGTTAGGCGTCGTGAGGGTCGGTTAGAGTCAAGGTTAGGGTTGTCATTAGAAAACCTGGTACCGTCCGGCGTTTGCGCAGCTTGCCCAAAGATACTTCAACCCACAATACTATAAGTTTGCCTTACTTTTAATTAATGTATTATTGCTTTTACCTTTGGTAGTTTTTATCACTTGAGATTTAAACACTTCGATTAGCAAAGGGAATGTCTTCCATAGGGCACGGGTAAAATGCTGATTTGCTGATTGCTGATTTGCTGATTGGGGATGGGTAAAATGCTGATTACAAAAATGCTGATTGGTCATGCTGATTGGTGGGTAAAATGCTGATTAGAAAATGCTGATTGTAACAACAGAATGTAACAATCGGTCTTTATTATTATTAATCAATTACATGTATTATTACTACATTTATTATTATTATTATGACAGACAGATCCTTTAAAAAACAAGCTGTTTTGGTGAAGCACTTGCTCCATGACTTGGGACCGTCATAGATCTGGAAATGCATTCTGTCACATAGACCACAGCCACAACCACAAAAATGCCAATGACATCCATCGACTTTCCAATCATCCTTCTTAAAATCTTCTGACCACGAATAATGAAGAATTGAGGGGTCCGGTGGCGCGTTGGATAACATCTGGCGAAGAGTGCGAGAGGTACCGAGTTCGAGCCCCGTTAGAGCGGATTTGCTTTGTAGGCTGCTATTAGCGCCGTGTATTACAAGCTGTCTGTTCTGTTAGTAGTTAACTAGTTAAGATTGTTTCAATTGCATAACATGTAAATGTACAGCACAGTGCGTTTGTCAGGCGCTAAATTAAAGAAAAGATATTATTATTATTATATTATTATTTTCTTTCTTTTGCTGATCCACAAAAATGCCAATGACATCCATCTACTTTCCAATCATCCTTCTTAAAATCTTCTGACCACGAATAATGAAGAATTGAGTCTCTCGTCGGTCGATTAACAATTGCATTTACTATTAAAACACTCGTAGATATCACTCATGATTGCAATTCATGCTATCCCATGTATGAGAACTCTCCAAAATTCAAAATTTATAGTAACACTTATTTGAGGGTATTTATAGTCTTTTAAAAGTTTGCACTGGTTGATTAAAATACCCTATTGAAGACAACAAAGTGTTCTGTCTTGTTTGATCACTACTCTCTTAATTAGCAGCTTCATATTTGTTTAATTGAAACAACAAAGTGTGTATGTGTCTTTTTTGATTACTGCTTGCTTGGACTCCAATCTCTAAATTAACAGCTCTATATGTAATTAAAACAATATTGAAAAGAACAAAGTATATTGACCTGTGATCAGTGTTTCCTTGGATTTCAATCAGCATTTTACCCTTTGATATGCTGATTTGGCTGATAGGTAAAATGCTGACCAGTCAGCATTTTCTAATCAGCATTTTACCCCGAACCAATCAGCAAATCAGCAATCAGCAAATCAGCATTTTACCCGTGCCCTCTTCCATATTATATACATTAATATTATTATTGTTGTTGGCATAGGCGTAGCTACATCGAGGCACGAGGAGGCAGTTGCCTATATACTGGAACTTCGACTGACTAATGACCCCAATGACCACGATTTTGCCAATGGTCTGTGAAGTTACCTCCTCTTTAACTTAAGTCTCGCTTCGTGCCTGGTTGTTGGTGGTAGTGCAACTGGTGTTAAGACTTACTTGAACCAGCGTGCTAGCCTAAAAAAATCTGTGCTATACATCGTTGCTTTAGTCTGTGTATTACCTACGCAAAAAAGCAATCAAAGCCAGAAAATCATAGGCCTAAAAAACTTACCGTAAATCATCCAATAGTCCTCGGCCTTGAAATGAGACTCGCATATCATACTTGTTGCAGTAGGACGCCAAATGTCACGTTTTATTGCTGCAATCCACTGCTGTCTCAAATGACTAGCTCTAGGAAACTTATGAACTCCTATTCCATTGCAAAATGGCACGCAGCAGTATGTAGGCATTTTCTAATCGGACAAACTTTGAAACACTTTTGCGGACATAAACATACACTGCATGTGCATCAAAACACACGATACCGGAAGTATCTGTTTAGACCATTGCAAGCACTATTCGTATTAGATTACAAGCCATAGCATCTGATTGCGTCACCTATAATAGCAGCCATTTTAACAGAATCCCCTATTGACTGATAGAAAAGCTTCAATTGTATTAGACAGACTGATGGCGATATACTCGGTTCACGCTGCAATAGTAGCACTCAGTAGGCCTACTGTTTAGTGCTTATCCTCCAGGGCAGAAATTTAGCTCGCTATTTCTGCTCCATCTGCACCCCTAGCCAACTCCGCTTCACTGAGCACACTGACCGTACACTGTCGGTGGGAAGATGAGACGGCGAGGGAGAGGTCTGGCCATCCGTCCTCAAATGCCGAGGCTAAGAAAATGAAGTCGCTAATAATTAATACCCATGGCTGCCTCGGGGCTAGCTTAAGGGACTGCTCGTCTTCTTAATTCTTCCAGTGCTTATAACGACATCTTATAGCTGACAGGACCGTTGGCCGCGTTGGCGTCAACCTCACTTTACCTCTGAAAATTGATCTTATGAATCTGAATTGATCATTCAGCGCCACAGGACGTTCGAATGGATGCCACGCAATAATTTCCTACGAATCCTATATAATAGGCCTACTGCTCTTGCTTCCTCTCTCGTCCCTTCAATTCTTAACAACGTTGAGAAATGAGCAAGGTCGACTCTGGTCGAGGCCATTCAATGATATGAAAATAAGAACATTTTACTAATAAAAATTTAGAAAATATGATTATAGGAAAAAAATTGAATAAAGTAAGGTTTCGTGATTTTTATAGGCGTAGGCATCGTAATCGTAATCTCCTAACCTCTATAGCGCCCCAAAACGATAAGTCGCGGAAACCAGCCAATTTGGGGTTCCATTTCCATTAGACATGGTCGCAGAGTAGGCCTAAGGGGTCAATTTTGAAAAGTTAAGTGTTTCGCATTTATTTATTTATTTATTTTAGCAACGTGCATGGGAGGATTTAGCTAATTCAGATTTCTGAAATGTTGTTCTAGGTGTCCCTAGTTAGCGGGATCTTGATCCCTTTTGGGACTCCTCTTGCGGCCAATCCTGATATTTTATGTTGAAATGTGATGTGTTTTTATTTGGCTTCAATAAAGAGTTTTGATTGATTTGATTGATTGATTTAGTCAGTCAAAAGATGGCGGGAATGATGCCCTCTGGAACAGTAGCTGATGCTCTGCGCACTCTGTGTTTGTGTTTACGTGATGTTATGATTTGTAGATTTGGTTGCATGGCGGACTGGATTTAATTTAACTTTTCTCTTAAATAGCTCTGCTTTTGGCGACATCGACTGCCGACTGTTGATGGTAAATTGGTCAATGTTTCCCCATAAATGCCACCTTTAAATGATGCGACTTATTACTCTGTTTTCTGTTTAATAGGCGTATTATTCTCAGGGGGCACGTAGGGTGGGTGATATTATTTTAAGGTTAAAGGATCGTCCATGTTGCAGTCGTAGGGTTTACATCTCTCAGACGGGTTTTTTGAGTTGGCTGATGCTGCTGATAATGTGGAGTGTTGTTTTAACTGCCCTGCCTCCTTTACCAACTACACCAATGGTGCTTGTAAATTGTCATACAGGCATATTCGTGACTTAGGAAAAATCCAGGGTAATCCTGCATTTTGGCGTATTGAATTATTCGCCCTTTGTAGCATTATTATTTTTCATCATTCCAACTTCTACTTTGGCGAGAATCCTTCTCATCGATCCAGCTTCTATTTAAGCAGAAATTATTTTTCATCAATCCAGCTTCTATTTAAGCAATAATTATTTTCATCATTCGGACGTCTATTTATAAAAAAATTTGTTCATCAATTTGTATTCGACCAATGCTGAAACCCATGCAATGGCCAATAATTAAATATGCTAATATGCAGGTTTACCAAATCCAGCATAAATCGGATTCTGCTTGTATGCTGTAGAATAAGATGATATTTTCCTTAACGTAGAATCCAGGAATATCCAAGATTCCATAAGTTTGATTGGTTGCAGAAGAATTGCACCTAATGCACTGTAATGTGTCGTAGGTCCTATATGATTAAATCTACCGGTTCTCTGTGTATGGAATGCAGTCATGTCCTTGGCGCACAGTTGCTGACAGTACCTTTAGTCTAATCTAATCTAATCTAATCTAATCAGATGACATCAATAGCCTTGTTGTCATTATGCTGATGACATCAATTGATGGTCGCTTCAAGTGACATTGCAATCAAATTAGTTATTGTAAAGATCTCCAGGCTCACCATACAAACATTAAGACCACCCCAAACTCCAATAGCATAGAGCACTGCTGCTACCAGTGACCTTCCACCATGCAATTCACTACAGTAAGCAAGTAATTAGTCACGAACACACTATATTTAAGAAGGTGAAATGTCAACTTTTATATGGTCGATTATAATAATGCAGTAGTTACTCGGGTTAAACAGAACGTCTTTTTGGTCCAGAACTAATTAAAGGCATGTGTCTCCTAATTACTTAATTTAGTGAATTGCATTGTGGGAGGTCACTGGTTGGTAGCATCGTTTTTTTCTATCTTGAATGTAAATGTACTTGTTTTTCTATAGCGACTGTATATGGCCTTGACCCTGTTCATTTTTCAATGAATTGAATGGGTGAGATCCTTCACCACCACTGCTCGAATGAATAGGTGCCACTCCAGTTAAGGTTCCCGGGTATGGACCTTGCTAGCCCAAAATTTAATATCTGAAATAAGCCAGCATTGGGAGGCAGACCGTGATCCGCACGCTCTCTAACAAAGAGGTGCATGGGACGCTGCCTTCACTCTAACAACTGTAGCTAACTGGGCCAGTTAGTTTGGGGCAGCCATATTGTTTACATGGTGAGCCTATGGATCTTGACAATAACTGAAAACTAATATAATTTAATGTTTGCGGTTTCAGCCACATCTCGGTCTCTTCCTAAATTGAGGCAATGAGTGCGGGACCCATATTTTGCCGTGGTGTTAACCTTTGCACACGGTTCAACAGGAATGGGCGTGTTTTCCTCTTTAAAATGGGCGTCAGTGGGACACAAGCCGTAACGTCTGTGCGCCATCTCGGTTAGTTTAGTGATGTCTGTTAATTTCTACCTACAGAAATTTACAAAAATGACACCTTCAAATTCTGTTTTGTGTAGTTGTTGTGTGGAATAAAACTCTTGACTTCTGAACTAAACCTTAGCACTACATTGCAGTTTTTGTACAGCGCACATTAACCAATGCAGCATGTAAGGTTAATAGCTTTGTGGGATGAGCATCACTTCTGCATGGTCATCTCTATGCGGATGAATCACAGATCTATGGCTTCTGTCGTCCTGACTCCACTGACGTCAATCATCTGCGGTCTGTCTCAGTGAGCTGCATCAGTGACATCGCTGACTGGATGAAATGCAATCGACTACAGCTGAATTCATCAAAATCAGAATTCCTGTGGTGCTCGTCTTCACGTAGGGTGGCAAAATTAGATCGAAACCCTTTCGTCATTGGTGCGGATACTGTCGAGCCAAAGAACAAAATCCGCGATCTTGGTTTTTTCCTCGACAGCGACTTGTCAATGACGTCACATATCACAGGCCTTGTGAGGACCAGCTTTAGAATCCTGAGACAGCTGAGGTCTGTTTCGCGGTCTCTCACACAGGAAGTGACTCGCCATCTCGTGCAAAGTCTAATCCTGAGCCGAATCGATTACTGCAATGTCGCCTTTGCTGGCTTGCCACAGCGCAGTATCATTCGGCTTCAGGCGGTCATCAACGCTGCTGCTCGTCTGGTCTTGCGATTGAAAAAATTCGACCACATTACAACCGCAATTCAAGGCGAGCTTCAGTGGCTGAGAGTTGGCGAGCGCATCAATTTCAAGCTCTGCATCCTGGTGCATAAATGTCTAAACAACTGCGCACCACACTATCTCGCAGACAACATCAGGCCACTATCAGATGATTCCAACAGGTCACGGCTGCGCTCATCGAAGTCTGCTGATGTTTTCATTCCTGCAACAAAAACTAAAGCGGGCGATCGGGCCTTTCGGGTTGCTGGCCCACGTGCCTGGAACAGTATTCCCACAGCTATTCAGGAAATAAAGAGCTATTATGTTTTTAAAAAACAGTTAAAACTCTACTTGCTCTCAAGCTTTTAGCACAATGTGGTGAGTGGTGACAATAATATTGACTTTGTGTATGTGTGTAAAGCATCCTAGAAGTAGCTTGCTACTGACGATGCTCTATAAATTGTCGTAATTACAATTACAATTACTTCACATTAATCTGAATTGCATGTAAACTGGGGAGCACGTAAGCCAGCCCACACTGTAACTTACGTACTAACTAACGTAGATGTCTTTTTCTAATCTGCTATCAGGTCATCAGAAGAAGCCAAGTCTGCGAGCCATTTCGCTGTGGCTTCCATTTTGCCATGGAGAAAAGCAATGTGCTTGGCAGAGCGTCCGCTGGTCATCGTCAGTCGACCCAGATTCTCCAAAGGGTAATTCTCCAAACATCGAACCGCCTTCAGCCACGAAACCAGAGGTTTCAGCCGCGTCTCCATCGGGCGGGTCTGCCTCGACAAAGGAACCGGAAATCATAGTCAAAGGTTTCGATTGATTATATTAATTTGCTTTAATAATTAATTTTTGGAATGATAGGATAACATTTAACATTTAGTTGTTGTATGGAGACAGTGTAGAAATGTAGCCAGTATGCATGTGTAAACCAGATCGAGCACAAAAAGGATTATGCTGAAAAAGTCAGTAGTTAGCATTACACTGCAGCCCCTGTAATTATAAGTGCTTATTTAGGTAGCACCTCTACAAGTGAACTCCTCTCGACCTAACTACACAAGACCACTTTCGAACAGAATGGTCTTGAACCACTTGAGAAATAGAGGCATTGAAAGTAAGAATGTTTATCAGTAAGTTTTTAAGTTAGTAGGGTTAGAGACGTATATCCATTTCGTGTGTAAACCAGAAGTATGTAACTGAGTCCACTCTACGTTACAAGAGTTGGACTGTATATCTCCTTCACGCTTGAATGAATCCCTCCCAACGGAGGGGTCAGCAAAGCAGATCCTTCTTCTCCACTTGTTTCTGTCACCAGTATCTTCTTTCTTCAATATGAGAGACTTCAGGTCTTGTTGTATCATGTCTCCCCATATCTTTTTCTGCCATCCCCGACTGCGACGTCCGGTGACCTCTGCTGTCATATCTCGGATCCACAGAAAAGTTTTGGAGCAGAAGTTTTACAACCGGATGCCCTTCCTGGCGCTTGGGAACCTAGCCTTTGGTGCCATGACCTACTCGCAAGGCAGTAAGGGCTTCACGCTTATTTAAAGGGCGGCCATACTCGCCCTCTCACACAGCCGTCGTAGGGCTTCAGCGGCTTTTATCATTAGACAGGCGCTATCCACAGCCCATACCGTGCCCTGTTAGCCCTGCTGCTGTTGGTCCGTAACTGCTTATTCGTCGGGGTTTTTGTGCTTTTTTCACAGCTGACCTGTAAAGGTGAGAAAAGCGCTAAATCTGACAGAAGACTGAAGACCCTTTGATGTTTTTTTGTAATCTGCATTGCCGTAAATGTCTGGTTTTAGGAGCTGCTGCAGCCACTGGTGATGGTCGTACTCAGTCAAAAGGTAGAGGGCGCTCCGGTAACTTTATGTACGGGATAACGTTTCAACTTTAGGTCTGTGTTCTTTTGGATGACGCAGATACGGGGATCTTATGAGTAGCTGCTGTATCTTTTTACATGTAGATACGTAAATGGTGAGATAAACTGGTATTTCCAGGCTGACATTGTCATAGTTTCAAGCTGAATTTTAGTTGTTAGCGTAATGCTATTAGTTGGCCAAGTCTGTTTATTTATTTAAAAATCTATCTCATGACTTAACTTTGAAACTGTTGCAGTTCAGCCGACAAGTAAGACCAAACGACCAAAAACCGACTTCAGCCAGACCTACACCGCCAACATATACATACCCCTATCGCGAGCTATGAGCGAATATATGGTTGAGTCAAGGTAGGTAATTTTTTTTATAAGAACTGATTTAGTTTGGTAGAAACCTTTTTAACTCTGATTCAGTTATGGCTACTGGTTCTTATTTGTAGGTTTGTTACACCTCAGCCTGAACATGTTACTGTAAAATTACCATCAACTGATGTCTGGACTTTATGATGATGGTGCTATAGAAATCATTGGATTAGATTAGATTAGATTAGATTAGATTAGATTAGTGGCCTGAGGTGCAGTTTAAGGCCTTTGAAGGCTGATGTTGATGACCAGTATCTGAGCAGATACCATTCTTGACCTGTTGACCAATTACCATGTATTACGATGTCAGCTGGGTCTAGCCTGCAGTCTACCTGCGTGAACTTTGCTGCCCCTCAGGCATGGTCGCCGCCTCCGCTCTGCAGAGAAGGGGGTGCTCTTAGTACCTTTGCTCGAACTGCAACTATGCAGAATCGTGCCTTATCCTATGCGCCCAGTGGTCGCCCTCTCCCAGGAAATTGCTCCCTAGGACTAGTGAAACTTTCTATACTAAGCTCAAAACTGTACTTTTTGGCTGATGTTGGATGACCAGTATAGTGAGCAGATACCATTCTTGACCTGTTGAATGAATGAATGATGTATTTATCCATTGCATACCTTACCAATTGCTTATCCACCAAAGGCTGTCTTTAGTGGACAGATTGTTTGGATATTGACCCGATTACTGCGTGGATTTGGTCTACCATCAGTTGATGCCTTTTGCATTAGACACAGGCACTAAGTAGTTACTAATTGTAATTGCAAAATTTTATTAACCCTTTAACGACGAGCTGCATATGGTTTCCCATACATTTTAGTACTTGCTCGTCGTTAAAGGGTTAACTCTGTTTCGGACTTTCCCACTTGACATCTGGTATTTGCTGCAGCGAACTAGACAGCCTTCAGAGTTTTCCCCGTCGCAGTCCATACCCAGAGAAAGAGAAGATAACGGTTTACCGAAGACGAGACTTGGAACAGAGGTAAGCAGCATTAAAAGGGTTAAAGAGGGTGTGTTACCAGGGCAATAAAATTAATGCTATAGTTTGCAAAATATTCTGCCAGACATTTATTATTGTGAACACCTTTTACGCAGTAGTAATGCAGAAATGCGAATCTGAGGTGCGGTTGATGTAATGTAATTAGTAATTTATATAACGTCACAGCGAAGAGCAGGTAGATATCCAGCTGTTTGAAGTCAGTGAGAGAGTGAGTTTTGAGATGTTTATTGAAGTAAAAAGTGCATGAGCTGGTTCCATTTCTTGGTAGCAGCAACATGGAATGAACAAGAGCCCATCGCATTTATGTGCCATGGCTTAGCCAATCGTACCTGAAGTTTGTGGCCTGTGGGAAGGGAGGTCAGGAGAGACTAGTGGTCGAAGATAGGTAGGAGTCCTCGTGAGCAGGATTTTATAGACCAGATTGGCAAGTTTAATTTGTATTTGGTCTTTTACAGGGAGATAATGTAGCTGAACTGGCTGAGTTAAGGAGTTTACAAGAGGAAGTGTTTGTGGGATTCACAGTATGTATGTATATATGTATGTATGTATGTATGTATGTATGTATGTATGCATGAGAATACTTAATATAATGTATTTAAGTAACTCACAAGGGTGCTGAATAATTCTGATCTACTCCTGAATTGGTGGCGAAGACTTGGAACAGAGGTATAATGGTACTGAACGGGTTAAATATTTAAGTAAATAAAATAAATAAATAAATAAATATGGTTCAATAAATAAATAAGCAAGTCCGGTGAAGTGAAATTCTGTGTCTGTTTTCTTTACTTCAGAGCGATTGCCAAGTGGGGAAGTTTGGAGAATCTTCAGCTGCAGAAGGATTTTAAAAAGGCTCGTGACTACCACAAGAGACAGAGTGCGTATTTATGGTACACTGTGTAGATGCTTAGTATTTATGGTACACTGTGTACGGGTGGGCAGTATTTATGCTATAAAAGTCGAGAAACAATACTAATGATAAAAATCTAATGTAATGTAAATCTTTGAAATGTCTCAGCACCATACAAGAGCCGCATCAGGGAGACCAGCTTATTTGCTGGCTATTTCAAATCAAGTCCGCTATAGCCAGGTTGTTTTGTCCGTTTTGGTGCCAGGGCAGAATCCACTTGATGATTTGACAGAGCAGTTTTCCAAACAGCTTTTGGCAGAGTATTTGGAACAGTTCTAGATTAAAATGTCATTTTAAATTGTTTTGCTATGTGTGCATTTTCTCCTGTGTTGGGAATCTAATGTTGTTTGTTTTGGCCAGTGACCACGTGTGTTTTAAATCTTCGTCTTGCAGAGTATTTTCTGCTGAAAAATGAGCAGGAAGAATATATACGGGAGCATGCCAGGAGCACCACTGAAAAGCCGTTTATCTATTCACCCTCTGCTAAGAAAGCTCCGGTATGTATCGACAGTGTGGTATATAATCACGTGTCCATGGCATCTTTGAACTCTTTTTAAGATGAACTGAAATGGTTGCCCGTTGCTTTTAATGCACTCTCGATGTCAAAGTGCTAAGAGCGTCTCAGAACAGCACAACCATGTAACAGATATCCATTGCACGTAGACACAGCTGTATTGGTGGGTATTTCAGGGCTTTTATTAAGGAATTTTTAGAACTGCACAACCCTTCTCTCTTTTTCAAAAAGCCATGGTAAATTATTCCCAATGGGATGACAATGACCTTTTTTAGCTATTTTTAACTGCACAAAAATGTTTTTACAGCTGCACAAATTCATTTAGAACTGCATCTTTTTGCGTAGAACTGCACGCTAAAAAAGGCCTGCATCGGGTATTTTGGGTATATTTATATATAATTTCGTTTATTGAAAATAGAAAGTTGACAGACCGCAACTTCTCACATAGAAGAAAAAAAAAAGGAAGTATCTTAAATAGCTATGATTATTAGTGTTATCGTCAGATGTCAGTACGGCAGTAAACCGATGGATTGGATTGAGTTACGAACAGTTCTATCTCTTTGATATTGACTTAAAGAGCACACGGGGGCTATGAAGCTACGATCGTCTTTATTTGGCAATTCAAAGTCATGAGGTCTTTTATAAGGCGCAGTGCATAGCTCAAATATCGTCGGACTGTCGGTGGAAAATGAGGCTACGCAGAGCTATGAATATATGATGTATGTATAATCAGAACCTAAATTACAGCAGTGCTTGTTCGGAAGAGTGGCTAAGTATTTGAAATTGATGTTTTGACAAAATTTATTTAATTAAATGGAGATATGTACTTTTAATTGATGTATTATGTGTATATCATTCATTCATTCATTAATTTATATAGTGCCCCTTCAAGGAAACTAGTCAGAGGCGCTCCCGACTTAAACGCAGTGCTTGTTCTGAAGAGAACAGTTTTGAGTTTAGTAAGGAAAGGTTCAGGCAGACTCCCAGGGTGTAGACGCAGCTCTAGAGGAAGACCATATCAGAATTTACATTACAGAGTTGTGGCTAATGTTATTTTAAATCATTGATGTATTTGGTTTAATTGTTTGTTTTGCATGACACAGAGTCCCGCACAGACAATGTTTCAACATGGTTCTGGTCGAGTTGTCATGTATGCGATTTTTATGTAAGTCTAATATTTCTTCTTATTGTAATTAAACATTTATATAGCACCACTCAAAAAGCGAACTAATCAGAGGCACTCTGTGCGTCATTAAGAACCAGAGTTACATCACTTAACAAAACAATGCACAGGAAACTGGAAGAGTCGCCAGTGGTGGGCCCACACACATGTTGAGCCTGACCAATAGATAATGTTAACTGTTAAATATTGGATCTCTTTTTTTCTTTGCTGCTGGTACGCTTATATACAATATTCGATTGACATTGCCTTTTGTCCACTATGTTCCCCTGGTTTGTAAGTAAATTTTGTGGATTTGCATCACACACACAGTGTTTGATCTCAGTGGTCATCACTGTAGATGAATGCCTGATTAACTTCAGTATGCTCTTCAATACGTTCATTTTGATATTCCATGAGGATTGGTAGTGTTGATCATGGTACTTCTTATTGGCATTATGTAGTGATTGATTGTAACGTTATGTGGTGATTGGAAACATGATATGTGATGATTGTTTTGTAGAAATGCTGCCAATTGTGGAATGAAGTTTGCCGCATGGCTGTATACCGGGTCTCACAGCATGTTTTCTGAGTTTATCCACTCACTTGCAGACACAGCCAACCAGGTTGGAAAAATTCACACATAGACACAAGAATATATAGATATATTTATATATATATATGTCGAGAGGCACCGTTGAACGTTTGAACCTGCCTGAGGGCAAGGAACACGAGGAAGAAGAGAAGAAGATCCACGAGGAATGTTGAAAGCATAGTTGCATGCAGGTTTTAACAGTATGGTATGTTGTATTGTATAACGCATTCCTTGTGCTTGCATTTGGAGTCAACAGTTAGGGTCGCTAGTTGTTTATTCATTCATTCTGAGAATTTATATAGCGCCCCTTCAAGGAGCCTACTCAGAGGCCCTCAAAGCCCAGCTGCGACTAAACAGAGAAGACTTAAGCAGTTGGAAGGAAGCAGGCGTAACAAGCACAGCTCTAGTGGGAGTCCATTCCAGATGGAGGGCCCAACAATCGAGAAGGCTCAACAGAGAGATGAATGGTCCAGAGGACAAGAGGCTCTCCCTTCACCCAGGAGTGCAGATCTCGATGGAGGCCAAATCAGAAACCAGACAACACAGGTCAGAAAGGTAGGACGGACACTACCAGCAACCAGTGAGACACCACCAAACTAACGCTGCTATCCTGTAAGAGATGCGTTGCAAGGCTGGGATTCAGTGTATAACATCGGGCATGCAAACAGGAATGAGATTATTATTTCGTGTTGTGCAGCTGTGGGGGCAAAACCCGTTCAACTGGAGAAACTTTTGTAGCTGGTGTGTGATCAAATTTGTCGAACAACATGAGAGTGTTCAGTTGATAACAAGAGTTGTGTTGGGATTGATAACAAAACGGGAATTGATTATTGATAACAATAGAGTGTTGTTGGGTGATAACAACTGGAGACACTTTTGTTGTTGGTAACAATAGGGCGTTGTTGTTGATAACAACAGGGTGTTGTTGTTTGTGACAGTTGATACTGGCTGCTGGCATTCGACAGTCGCTGAAGAAACCAGACATGGAACATCCGTAAGTTGTTCGATTATTATGTAGATTTGACGCGCTAAAATTCAAAGTGATTGATGTCAATTCTTTAGCCTACAAATGAGTGCTAGATAGTGTAGTGGTTAGTGTGTGGGACTGTCAATCGAGAGGGGGGGTTCAAATCCCTGACAGGGCAGAAATTTGTTTCGAGAAACAGAACACCTCTAGTAAACTCAGGTATGATGAATACACTGAGCATACACTGTTGGTGGGAAGATGAGATGGCGAGGGATATCTGAGAATCATTGGGTTAGACAATTATAGGACAGAAAGTAGTACAAAGAATTATTTAGCATCCTTACATAATTATTTCACATTCTTATAATGAAATGCATAAATTCAGTAACACATCAATAAATTGTTGTAGATTTTGTAGTTCTGTTAGACTTAAGTACTTAATGGATTGCAACAGAAGGAATAAGGAAGTATTGAAGAAGGAGTTAAAAAGGATTAAAGAAAGATTAAAATCCTTAAAGAAGGATTAAAGAAAGATTAAAAAGGCATTTAAATGGATTAAAGAAATGCAAATAAATTCAGTAGTGGAAACACAATTTAATAAATTGTTAAAGAGGATTTTAAATAAGGATTAAAGAAAGATTAAAGTACTTAATAAGATTGCAAGAGAAGGATTAAAATAAGGATTAAGGAAAGATTAAAGAGGAATTTAAATAAGGATTAAAGAAAGATTAAAGAGGAATTTAAATAAGGATTAAAGAAAGATTAAAGTGAATGCTTCTGCTCTGTTCAAGTATCTTTCTTTCTATGTCCTAACGTAGGTACGGCTGGGCAAACTTCCGAAATGTATCGTCCCTCATCAGCGGCGTTGGCATATTCTGTGTTGGAGCAGGGCTGTCAATTTACCATGGAATCACTGGATTATTTCATCCAGGAGAAGTCGAATCTCTATTCTGGGTATGTTGCCATCAGAATTTTGGTCTTATAATTCTCCCCATGTTTTCTGATCTATGGGTAATATACAGTGCCGGATTAAGGCATAAGCCACCCAGCCATGGTTTAGGGCCCACAAGTTCCACAACATTTCTGAGGGCCACAAAATCCGGAGAAATTAAATCAAATTGTTGTAGCAAATTCCTAATTTTGTATAATTTTAAATAATTTAGCACTTTACCTTGCAACGTTTTCAGTGCTAGTAAGTTTTAGTTACTAGCTACTTACTGAATGCTAACCCTAGTCACAGATTCACACTCGGTCAGTACAGGTTATATTTCATTAGAAAAAACACATCATATACGTTTAGAAATTTGTGTGTTCGGATACCCGTAGTTTGGTAATTGGCTTTACTTTGGGTTTAGGGGTTAGGGCCACCGGATGTCTTAACCCCGCTCTTGGCTTAGGGCCCTGAAAGTCAATCCAGCCCTGATAATACACGAATGTGTTGTGTTACCTTGCTAATTCATGGTTGTAATGTAATAGTACTTAATGTCGTAAGTCATTGGTCTTTCCTAACTTGAACTGATAGGCTTGCTGAAATCTGGATCATTTTGCCAAGGGTTTATGCACTTGCTATTGTTTGCTTTTGGTGTGTTTGAATGACAAGGTGTAGAGTAACGTGCTATTTACAGCTGTGCAGCATCAGTGTAGATGTGAATGATTGTAACTCGATTTTCACGAGCTGATTTCTGTATGTTGCAGGCTTTGGCTGTACTTGGTGGTTCGTTTCTGTCTGAAGGAGGTCAGCTTATATGCTTAAATATTACTTTTTTTATTTTGCATTCCGTTTTTCATTCTTACAGGTGTTGTTTAGGCATCTCTGTGATTGTATCCTGAGAAGCTACTGTGTTCGTTGAATATTCATTAGCTGCAGTAAGATTTTTAAAATAATTCCAGTGTTTGGGATGGTAGAGGTGAAGGTAGAGGTGATATTGTTGATAATAATGAAATTCATACAGGGCAGAAATGGGGTTCGAGATTTTTGTTCTGAATGCGCCCCCTATAAGACTCTGCTCTGATGAGTACACTGACCTCATCTGCTGTGGCTAAGAAAATGAAATTGCTAGCGCTTCATACCCATGGCTGTCTCAGAGCTTAGGGGACAGCTCTTATTCTCCATACAGTTTTTATGCTCACTTTGTGTGCGTAATAGTTTGGTGTGCTGGTGACAGTTAACTGAGAGGGAGACTTCTGCTCCACCTGCGGGGCTTTTGGAGCACTTGGAGTAGCACAGCTGTAATGAGTACACTGACCGCACACACTGTCGATGGGAAGATCTGATGGCAAGGGAGACAGTTGACCCGCCCTTCATATGCTGAGGCTAAGAAAATGAAGTTGCTAACACTACATACCAATGGCTGCCTCTCAGGATAGCAAGAAGAGACTTCTTCTCCTGCTTCTTGTGTGTATGATGAACTGTAGCAGTTGTCACTATTAATTGTTGAACTGTGGAAGCTGACTTAATGAGTTTCTGCATTGTTTTACATTTCAGCGACATTGCTTGTGGCCATCAATGAAGTGAAACAAAGCTGTCGATTGCAGAATATGACTTTCTCTGAATATGGTTAGAGCAGCTTGCTGAAACATCAGAGAATTCTATCTATCTAGTATCAATAGCCTGTAATCAGATTCTGTAAATAACACAAGATATTTTGTGTAAATTTGCTGAAAATGGTTGACTTCAATTATTGATTACTGCAGTGTCGTAATTTTGGATTTTTTGTTGTCTCTGTAATTTTATGGGTGTGTGCTGATATTATGCATACCCAAGTTTGTGCCTCACGCAGCTGTGGTTGTCTTGTCTGCAGTTATTTTGCTGATGATATCAATCACTCTGGTTTTCGATTTGACACATTTTATAGCAGCTTGAAGTTGTAACGCATGGTCTTCTGTTAGACTATACTTTCAAAACTAAAACGGTATGAGGCCAAGAAGCAAGAAGGTCACAGCTCCATGCTAAAATGCAATTTGTTGCGACTTTGTGTGCTTGTTAAACCCATGAAGCCTTCTTAATTATAAATACTACAGTTCTTCATAAACCTGAAAAGGCAAGTCTAGGAAACCAGGTCATAGGTCATTCACAACTGCTTAGTTGAGACGAGATCTATAAGGGTTATTAGAGTTGAAGCTCTGGTATATTTTAACGTGCAGAGAGTGTTACCATTTGAGCTCCTCTGAGTAGATATCTTGAATGGTGCTATATAAATGTTCGATTACATTACATTTAGGTGTTGTGTCTCTTTGCTGCTTTTATTTTGCCAGCGGCTGAAGATCATTCTGTATGATCAGGTTGAGAGCACCTATGAGTTTTCTCGAACAGGTGCTATATAAATTACATAAATGAACTTACACTTACAAACTTACTATTTGCTGTGTGAAATAGTCTTTCGTGGCCGCGACCCAAGTGTTAACGTTGTCCTACTCGAGGATGCAGCTGCTGTCTTGGGCCTCATCATAGCGGCATCCTGCATCAGTCTTTCGCACTACACTGGTAGCTCGCTTCCCGATGCGGTTGGATCACTGCTGATCGGAAGTCTGCTTGCCACTGTCGCCTCATTCATCATCTACACAAACACGTTGGCACTTGTTGGAAAGTAAGTTTGCTTCTGTCATGCGACTTATGTCTTTGTCAAAGCTGTTTGCAAACTTGTGGCAATAGGCCCAAGAGTGGGGAAGTGGCAATGAGATTGTGAGGAAGTGTGTCATTGACATATTTAGGAATAGTTGTCCCAGAAGAGAAATATAATCTGGGGCGATCGAAGACATGCACATGCATAATCACTCATCAAACATGAGGAATTGAAGGTTATTGTCAACTGAAGTTTAGTGGTTTGGCTTGGAACTTTAGCTGCAGTACTTCACTTTGCCAGAAAAGTAAACTTTGGACAGTGGGTGGAATTACATTAAAGAGTAATGCACTCATCCCTGTGTTCTGCATTTCTACCATACCATCTGTGACATTGCTGTATCAAGCGATTATATTTCTGCATTTGTAGATCAATTCCAGCCGAACGGAAAACTGAGCTGATGAGGGAGTTGGAAAGCGATCGGATGATTCGGTAAGTTACATCATCCGATGACTGGCAAACAATAACTATTGTCTTTTACAATAACTATTGTCTTTTACAATAACTGTTCTTTTACAATAACTATTGTCTTTTACAATAGCTATTGTCTGTTACTATTTATTATTATCAGGAGCAGCTTTTTATTCCCATAACCGTAAAGCCCCTTTTTTATTACTCCATATCATAATTATGTTGCAATGGTGTGGTACGGATGATGTTGGGTATGATGATTTGTTATTCATTATGATGTATGCATCTAGTCATTGTAGTGATAATGGAACCAATGATAGTAGTGATGAAGGTTGCAGTAAGATCTGTATTGTAAGGAAAGTTTCTTAACAGTTAAAGCTTGTAATATTCTGCTTCTTGTTTGAGCTTATCGATTTACTGTCTAGCTTTATAATGGCAGCGGTAGGTCAGATGCTCATATCGTACGTACTATGAATATAATTAAATTCACTTGATACACTGGGTTTCAAACTGTGGACACAGAGCGGGAAAGCCAACACATTAGCAAGTAGGCTATCACTATTTTTATTGCTAGTTTATATTTGCAGGGCTTTGCATGATGTCAAAGCAACAGATGTTGGCGGTCGCCACGTCCGATTTAAGGCTGAAGTCGACTTTGATGGAAAAGAAATCACACGGTATTATCTCGAACAACAGGACCTCGAGAAGATGCTTACTGTAAGCTCAGGTTCATTATGAGAACAGTTTGGCATGTAACATAAAAGTTAAATTTCATCATAATCGAGATTTATAATCAATAAAAAGAAGATTGGTAAATACAAGTTGGCTAGAGATGGGCATGGTAAAACGTGGATAATATGATCCTGGAGTGTTACTATTCAATTTGGGAATGCTTTCTGTTGTCCAAATTTTCAACATGGTCTTTGTTTTCAGTGTGTCTGGTAAAAGCAAAAATGCTTATTGTGTACACTATCTGGTAATAAAGTGTTCAACCACATTTGTCTCGTGGTATCACAAAAAGCTGCAGTCTTGCTACAAGACACTTTGTGTTTCATTGTAACACAAATTAAGAACCTTATGACAACATTAGGGTGAGATGCTGCCTTGCCTTAACTTAATGGTGTTTTAATTACAGTAATTTTAGTTATGGGCAGTAGTTAAAGTGGTTTGGGTGAGCAGTGAGAACTCTGAAGAAGAGTTTTATCGGGACACATGTGTTACCAGGGTTCCACTGCATGGTGAGCAGTGGGAACGCAAGCAAAGAATTTCTAGAGCAGTGAGAGCGCTGTTCCCACATGTTCCCAGCCACTTTAAACGCTGGGTATGGGTGTAATGTTTTAAATTGTGTTACCGTTCCGTCATTGATGGGAATCTTGTGCTACATTCTCAGGAGATGCAGACAATGAAAACGATTGACGAGGGTGAGGCGTTCATGTTAAAGCACGGAGAAAACATCATCGATACGCTGGGAAGCGAGGTTGATCGGATAGAGAGAAATCTCAAGGTGCGTTTATTTATCTTTGGCTTGTTTTGTTTTCTTTAGGGCTGGTACTGATTAAATTTTTTTTAATCGATTAATCTCCAAAAATTAATCGAGATTAATCGATTAAATTCGATTAATTTGGTCTATGATACATAAAGCGTGAAAAACTATTTAGACGGTATACACTGCAAAAATCTCTCAATCATTCGACATGCTAAAGTTCAAATTGTCAAACTGAGAAATGTAGTCACGAGTAACTACCTTCTATCTACGAAAATCTTCAATAATCTTCGCCATAATCGACTTTTCCCTCAGCATTTACCTTAAATACAAAATGATCGCTTAATTTTCCACTCAAATGTTTCACATTATTACTGTTTGCCATATTGTTTATTCCGGAAATAGGTTGGTTTACGTCATAAAATAAGTAAAAAATTAATCAAACAAGAAAAAATTAATCGATTAAAATTTTTAACGATTAATCGATTAATTAATCGTTAAAATCCGCAGCCCTAGTTTTCTTGTTTTATAATGTAACTAGATTTACATTGTGCTCCTCCAGGTGATCCTGGTGCACTTTTATTACTCCAATTCCATCCTTGGAGGCTTGCCAAAGTTCCGGTTGCACCAATTTCATTCAGTCTATCCTCAAATGCGTCTTCTGAGTTGTGGCCAACATGCCAAAATAGTGATATAATTTTAATATAATGTGAGAAGCACTACACAGGCTTCGTGTTCTGGAGCAAATTTCATTCTAGACATGGAAGACACTCTTCCAGGCAGCTTTGTGAAATACATGGTTTCATAAAAAAATATAATAGATTACAGCTTTTGTCTTCTTGTGAAACAGATTATGAAAAATGCTGAAAATTATTTGAGTATGTAAAGAGAGAAAGATTATGAAAATGCTGAAAATTATTTGAGTATGTAAAGAGAGAAAGATTATGAAAATGCTGAAAATTATTTGAGTATGTAAAGAGTTTTACTGTTTACACTTTACAGTTTCCATAATGTAGATTGCTGTGGTCACTTTTACTTTGTGTGTGTTGTTTCTCTGAAGTTTTTAGCTGTACACCACTGAATTAACATCTGTTCAAATTTCTTACTTTTTAGAACAAGCACCCGGAGATACGTCACTGTGATCTGGAGCAGCTGTAGGAGAAAAGATGGATCATTTTTGTTTCGAGGAAGCGAGTCGTGTATAAATGTGTTTAAGATCAGCTGGACTTCCAAGTCAAATCTCAAATGTAGCATTGTGTTGTTCAGTGATTTTACTGTTCTGTGGCACGTGTTTAGAGTCGTTTCGTAATTATCTGTTTTGTAGAATTCTGTGAATAAATCTGAACTATGTTTCTCTGAACTCGATTTCCACTGTTTTTATTGGTTGTAAATAGGGCTGCGGAAGTTAACGATTAATTATTAGATTAATCGCTAATTAATTTTAACGATTACATTTATTTTTAACGATTAATAATATTGAAGACCGCTTGTTATATTCAATAAGTTACTATATCCCTTGTGATTAATAAATCCAAAACCGCTTACTTATTTACATATTTCGAACTGAAAAACGTAAATAAGACTACTAATATGAACAAATAACTACCAAGTAACTAATAACTAGCAATAAATAATAATAATAATATTAACAGATACATAATGAATAACATTAATTTAGTATTTGTCATTACTTATTGGAGAATACATTTAATTGCAATTAACTATTAATTAATCTTTAATTCTTAAATAGTTAACTATTTAAAAAATTAATCGTTAACGGCTGTAGTTTTAAATGATGTTGTGTACGTGTTCTAATTTTGTAGAACTTTGTTGCAGGGCTTTAGCTGCATGTTCTAGTCATGCATGGAACATGTTGAACATAGCTCAGTCTGTTTGTTCTTGAAGGGATTTGATTCGGTCAGCGAATGATGTAACAGCGGTCAAGATATTGACATTATAAATGATCGTGAACTGTTTCTTGATGTGATCTGTAGACCCCTTAAGATTTATTTTTTTCATCTTTTAAAAAACTTGTAATGATTTGTGGGTAATAAATCAATAAGATTTTTAATTTTGTGATCATTCTAAAAGCGTTTGAATATAATATTATTTGGAAAAAACCCAGAGACGCTACTGTAATGTAGGGCAGCGAGAACTGCGCCGAAGACTTGGGTCGGCGACAATCGGCGCAGCGGTCTAAGTCTGTCGAGGAGCGCGTGTGACTGACTACCAGTGCGACTCCCATTTTCTGAAATCCCAAGCTCTTGCCAGAAAAATCCCCAAGATTGGCCAAAAGTGTACCAAAAATTCCCAAGTTACCGAAACGGAAAAAGTTGTGATGAAATATGAAATGCGTTTTAACTTATAACAATCACAATTATTCACAGAAATGCCTATTTAAGAATTCGCAAAGAAAACCGGAGCATAACATTGAACGATCTACCTCCTGAATTCCGCACTTTTTCGGTTCCTCCACCATCATCGCCAATCATCCACCATCATCTGCCTCAGGCTCCTCTATCCATCACCCCTGGGCTTTCCACTCGAAACTAAAGTCTCTCCTTTTCAAGAACTCTTATCCTGACTCATCTGATCCTGTACCTTCCAATCCTCGACCTAAGACACCCGCCTTAACATCTGCTGTGCCCTCTCTGATCCCCTGGAAACCGGACTCGATGTTCCCGCGGACTACTTTTTGGACAACCCTCTGATTAGAGCGCAGCGCTCGTGAATAAGCTGGTGCCCTGCGCTTGGCTTTCGAGTGGCGCTTTAGAAGTTTGGAGATTACGATTACGATTGAATTAACAATGTTTACAGGTTACAATAATAATAAACGTCTTTCAGACTGAGCGACTTTTTATAATCTGATTCGCTGCCACTGTTGCAAAGTACGGTAAAAACTAGTCTGTAGACCTTAGAAAATATCCCAAGATTGCTATGCAAAATCCCCAGATCCCAAGTCGGACCACTAAAATTCCAAGATCTTGGGGGAAAATCCCAAGCAGTGGTCGCACTGCTGACTACTACTAGCTGTGGTCGTATCGATTCGCGGTGGAATATCATCTGGAATCCCGTGATCAGGCGCCTCCACCGCCACCGCCACCGCTGAATCCGTGGCTCACCGCCGCCGCCGCCGCCTGTGCAGCAGCCTCCTCCGTCCTGTATGTCCTCCATGACGCAGCATAGGCGACGGCGGTGGTGGAGGCGGCCATGCTTTTATGTCCAGATAGGAGTAGTTGACTGGAGGGCGATTCGCCGCCGCTACTTGTATGTCGCTGGCCTATGCATCGTCGTCGTCGGCAACGCTCGACCGTAAACACCTACGCCAAACCGACGGCCAGAGCCTCCTCTTCCTGCTCGCATCCCATCCTAGTGTTCTTCTTCCACCATCGTGGTCCTCCCTCTCGCCTGGATATTAAAGACTATCGAGCCTGGTCTGGTGGCGGAGAGGACTGGACTTGAACAAAGAAGACGAAGAGGTAGGACGTTGCATTGTTTTCGATGAGCGATCGACGTTTTGCGGATGATGAGTAATATCCAGATCCCACTCTGGCCGCGCCACCGGCATCTGAGGAAATAAATGACGACATGTGTGGCCGTGCATGTGTGTGAGTGTGTGTGTTTGTGCGTGTGTGTGTCACAGTGCGTGTGTTTGTGTGTCACAGTGTGTGTGAGTGTGTATGTCACAGTGAGTGTGCGTGAGTTTGTGTGCCTGTAAGTGTGTATTTGTGTGCGTTTGTGTGTGTGGGGGGGGAAAATCGGGTTCGATCATTAGTTTATCCATTCATGGTATCGGTCGGTTGGAAAATCGGGTCAGTCTTTCATGTTTGTATGCATGTGAGTGTGGGTGTCTGTGAAACTGTATGTAGGTTTCTATGGACAAATATATACTGTAGGGGACCTATGTGGGTTTATGACTGTGTAAGTATATGCATGTTTCGGTATTACGTGGGCATGTAACCCTGACCCGAGCCCTGGCTTAATTCAGGGAAGTAAATCTCGGGCTAGCACAGTCCGGACACGGGGACCTTAGGCTAACCGGTGGAACCCATTCAAAGGACCGCGGTGAAGGATCTCACCCGATCAATTCATTGAAAAACGAGCAGGGTCGAGGCCGGTATCCCGAGATATTCTATCCCCCTAAAGCATATCCCCCGAATGGAATAAACTGGTTTAGAGTATCCGGGGGATAAACCAGTGTGATTCTCGTTAACGATAACGATAACAAAAATGTTCGTTAACGAAAATAAAATGATTTCGTTAACGATAACTATAACTATAACTAAAAAATATCATTAACTATAACTATAACTATAACGAAAATAACAATAACGAAAATTTATCTTTATTTTCGTTAATACAAAAAAATAAAATAGGAAGTGCAATATGGACGATTCGACATAAATGAAAACGAAAAATGCGATATTTTTATTATGCAATTTGTCAGTTACTTTGGAAACTCATGTATTCACGAAGCTGAATGCACCCATGCTTCAAAGGCTTTCAAACCTCTGAGCCAAATTGTGAAACAGCGTGTTACTACGCACAATTTTGCTTAGAGACTTAATTATTGTAACTAAGTAGTAACTAAGTGACTAAAATTAACTAAAATAAAAATCCATTAACTGTAACTATAACTATAACTATAACTAAAAAATATTACTAACTATAACTATAACTAAAATAAAAAACCATTAACTATAACTGTAACTATAACTAAAATAAAATCTGTAAGGAGAATCACACTGGGATAAACCATTCTATCCCCCATCGTCATACGCATCACGATAGCCAAGACGAAAATCCAGTCAAAATCACCAAAAACGAAGTAAATTAATTTCAGGTCGACGTACAAACTAAAGATACACAATTTTAAATAATATTTTATGTGTACAATAAATCCAAGGGGCCGTCCATAAATGACGTCACGCACCTAGGGGAGGGGGGTCGGAAATTTGTGACGATGTGTGACATGGGGGTGGGGGGTCTGAGAAGTGTGACGTCACACCAGGTCTATGTTATTAAATTTAACAATTAACAACAATTTAATTTTATTAATAACAGCACTAATTTCGAGGATTAAATTTTCATCATTTTTTAATTATTTTAATGTATACGGGCAACATTATCAATTATTATTTTCTAATTATTTCAATATTTGGTCACCGTTAGATTTTAAAATATTCATGGTTTCCCTATTTGTCCCATGAAGGAGCATTTTGCTTCGCCATGGAAATTTGGTTTTTGGGGGTCAGAGTTTTGTGACGTCATTTTCAGAGGAGGGTGTTACTTTTGTGACGAAGTGTGACGAGGGGAGGGGGTTAAAAATCGGCCAAAATTGCGTGACGTCATTTATGGACGGCTCCCAATCAGTACGACTGAATACAGTTAGAAACCGCCAAAAATGCAAACTAAACCGAATACTCCATTTCGCTAAGGGGGATACTCATGTAGGCCTATGGGGGATACTCTATTTCGTGACACCAGCCATACACTATAGCGTCTACATTTACATTTTAAAAGTGATGTGTTGGGTATGTAAAACTATTATAAGCAGGTTTATGCGTTTGTATGTAATGTGTAATGTAGGCCCTAATGTGATTTTGATTGATTTTGATTGATCGATTGATTGTGTATGTATATCTGCATGGGGGTATACGAAACGGTACTCATTTGTGTCTGTATGCATGTGCATGTATGTGTGTACAACCTATGTATTGAAGGATGGATTGCATCTATTTGTGCCATTTATAATTAATTATACGCGCGTGTGTGTGTATATAATTATATATGTATACATATCAATCAATCAATCGATCGATCAATCAATTAATCAATCAATCAATCAATCAATCAATCAATCAATCAATCAATCAATCAATCAAACATATAGCCCTACATGTAGGCTATATGTATTCGTAGGCCTATGTATGAAAGCCACGCATAGCCTACATATAGGCTACGCTACTGATATGCGTACATCCACAGTATCTGTTTATCTCAGGACAACTATTCTCTGGACAACCCCTCAGATTCTACGCAGCGCTCGTGAATAAGCTGGTGCCCTGGCAGCCCTGCGCTCCGCTTTTAAGTAGCGCTGTATAAATATGGAGCTTGCGATTACGAATACGATAATATCGTTCCCGTGTATACCACGTCGTGCGTTCGGTTCGTTGGTTTGTACGCTCGCTGGAGCTCGACCGTCCAGATATCGATTGTACGATCGAGCCTTCTCTGAGCGACCGTATAAAACGCAGCGGTTATGGCACCGCGTATAATAGCGATTATCTGAGGTGGCACAGCAGCGCCTGCTGCCGTTCTAGGCTAGCGTCTAGGTCCTTCACCCCTGCGACCCGAGTTCGATACCCGGTCGCGTCACGTACGTGGTATGTGCACACCAACCCTTGCGCAGACTGTATGGTCTGTGGTGCGTGGCACACGCTGTGTGATTTGTAATCGGTAGCAATGGGCGAAAGACGCGGATGGATGGATGGATTGGAATGAATGGGTGAGTGAAGTATTGAGTGAATTATTGATTGAATGAATGAAGGAATGAATGAAAGACTAATTAATAAATGGATGGATTGATGGATGGTTTAGTGGGTGACTGACTGACTGAATGAATGAGAGATGAATTAATTAATGAGTGGACTGTTAGATTGATGGATGTATCATGTATGGATGGATAGATGAGTGACTTAATCAATGAATTAATGGATGGATGGATGAATTAAGTTTAACGAATTAATGGATTAATGAATAGATGAATGAACGGATGGATGAATGGATTGGATGGATAAATGAATGCATGCATGATAACTGACTAAATAAATGGTAATATTAGAACCAGCATCAAGATGCATGTCCTGCAGTAAACAAGAAAGCTAAACGATGGTATCTGAAACCAGCGTATATTTAGAACGAGTGAACCAACCAACGAAAAAATGAGTGAATGAATGGATTAGCGATGCAATTAATGAACGAACGAATGAATTAACGATTCGAACGAGTACTACTGAAAGAAAGGAAAATCGACGAATGCACGGATCAGTGAACGAACAAGTCAAACAAACGAACGAGACTTCAGTTTATGCGCCATGAATGATGATGATGATGATGATGATGATGATGATGATGATGATGATGATGATGATGATGATGATGATGATTATGATGATTATGATGATGATGATGATGATGATGATGATGATGATGATGATGATGATGATGATGATGATTATGATGATGATGATGATGACGACGACGACGACGACGATATGATGATGATAACAAAACAACAATAACAACGAGGACAGGCCCGGATTTAGGCATGTGCACTATGTGCCAGTGCACAGAGGTCTCCACCACATAGGGGCCTCCACCACATAGGCTATGCAAAGAATTTTTAACCTGTTTTTCATAATTGATTATGAAATATTTCAGCAGTGCGCACAGAAACAGTTTAACAAAAATATCCAAAACTAAGAAACAGTTAAAACTTAAAGGTCAGAAGTTAGTTTGTCTCGGCCTCTCGGGCGTGAAGTCATGTCAAATTAGTGGAACTTTGCGGGTTTTCTTCTTGAATATCGATCGCAAATTCGGTCACCAAGTCCGCACATTTTCATTGCCATATTCCCTAAAACACTATACAGGACTCGTCTGAGAAGAGCAATCCCTTAAGCTATAGCCTGAGAGGCAGCCTTGGCTATGAAGTGTTAATTATGAGTACGAATGGCCTGCCCTCTCCCTCTCGTCTTCCCACCGACAGTGTACATGTATGGTCAGTGTACTCATTATATCCGAGTTGGCTAGGGGGCGCAGGTGATGCAGAAATCTCGAAACAAATTTGTCGTAGATGCGATTTGAACCCCAGACCTCTCGATTGAGAGTCCAGCACGCTAACCACTTGACTATCGCTCACTCACATAGCTTAGCAACTATTCAGTACAACCGAAAAAGCTCACCCCTCATCGCAGAGCGAAGCACCCGACGCGCGGCAACGTCGGACACTGGGCGGCAAAGATCTCGCAAGTAAGATGGAGCGCAGCCAAGAACGCAACGAGATGCATGGTATTCTCCTGTAACAAACTATGGAAGCTGGGCTCCTTCTAGCAGAACTTTCTTACCCCTTCTGGGATCACCCTTTGAGAATTGTTTGCGATAGGTCTTGTACCATCATAGCATGTAAGAACACTTGGTATCAATAAAAGGTTCTGAATTGAAAATTGAATCGAGTGTTTTACAAGTTTGGCCATATTTTAGTACAACATCACTCTGTTGCGAGATATCTACACACATTTTTGCAGATAGGCCTAAGTCAAGGCTTATTTATTCCTTTTGCCCCAACGAATAACTTTTTTCTATTTCTTAAAAACTGCAGTTAGTAGATTGTAATGTAATGTTCTTTTGTTGGAACAATAAAATATTGATTGATTGATTACTACAAACTCTTTGACATTGTAACTGATTGCGGTGTGCCAATTAGAGTTGTCTTTCTCAATAAACGAATATAATTATTATTATACATTTCCGATTTCAATCTCATCGGTAACCTATTGGACCCTGGGCAAGTCCTTCACTCGCAATTGCTCATGCGCTTCGGCGTGAAACTCCGATTCAGTGTCCGCGCTGTGTACAGTAGTCGGGAGCGCCTCTGAGTAGAAATCCTGAAGGGGCGCTATAACAAGTGCAGCAACTTTCTGGTATACATACTTTGATAATACATATTTGTATACATATTTTCGTTTACATATCTACATACAGCTGTCATCACCTGGCAGCTAGTTAGATATGTTCCCGATATGTCTTGTATTATCATAGCCTCATATTCACATTTCGGTATAAATAAAAGCGGTTACAAATTGAAAATTTAATTTAATAATTTACAAAGTTTGACCATACTTATGACGTAGCCTACAACGCTCACTCTGTTGACAGCTATCTACAAACATGTTTGCAATTAAGTCTTGGCTTATTTATTGATGTTTGTCCCCAACGATGAACTTTTAATCTGTTTCTTAAAAAAATGCAATTAGTAATAATGTAATGTTCTTAATATTAGAAAATATAAAATATTGATTAATTGATTATTCATTTCCGATTTCAATCTAATCGGTATTGAGCATGGGTGATAATATTATACACGCATACTCTGACTGTTACAGATATAGGGGGCCTAACAGTTGACACAAGAAGCGGCGGCGGTGTCGAGTGTAGCGACATGAATATAGCAGACATTGAGTCCACTTACATCAGAATCGTCCAACGGTCGTCCATCGTAGCATCACCGTCGTTCGTTCATTGACAGATGGGCGCCTCCGAAAGCGACCTCGTCGACGGGGGCCCTACGGCCAGCAGCGACACGTCGGCGGGTTCTACCGGCGACCAGCCGCGCGTGACCCGGACGACGCGCACCCACCTCCTGTGCCTCTCACGTGCTCACAACAAATTCTCCATCCAGCTCTACCAGGAGTTCGCCAAAGATGGGAAACGTCCGGGGAACTTTGTGATATGTCCGATCAGCGTCTCGATCGGTCTCGGCATGCTTCACCTCGGCGCCCGCGGTCCGTCGCAGGACGAGCTGCACAAGGCCCTGCACCTGCACGAGATCCAGGAACAGCAGCTGCTGCCGGCCTACGCGGCGATGCACTGGGACCTGACGCGGTCCGTCCAGCCGAAGGGCTGCGTCCTCGAGGTGGCCATCCGGCTGTTCGCTCAGGCCGGGCACTTCATGACCCAGCGCTACGAGCGCATCTGCACCAAGTACGAAATCGCAAGGCTCAAGAACGCCGACTTCCGGAACCGACCGGACCTCGCCCGCAAGGAGATCAACCAGTGGACGGAGGAACGGACGCACGGACGCATCAAGGACGCCGTCCCGATGGGAATCATCGACCGTGACACGAGCGTCCTCATGCTGTGCGCCACCTACGCCAAGCTCCAGTTCCTCCATCCGTTCGACAAGCGCAAGACGAACAACACCCCGTTCTACTCGACCGACTCCCCACAGGTCCAGATGATGTACCAGCGACACGTCTTCCGGCTCGCCCACTACCAGAAGCTCGACTGCGACGTCCTCGAACTGCCCCTCTCCAGCACCCACTCCAAGCTGTTCCTCGTCCTGCCAAAGAAGACGGACGGCGTCGGAAAGCTGGAGATGAAGCTGACCCGAACCGTTCTCGAGTCGATCATGGAGAAACTCCAGGACGAGCTGGTCGACGTCTACCTACCACGCTTCCGCTACGAGCTGGGCATCATCTGCTGGGACGCCCTCGTCAAGCTCGGCGTCAAGAACCTCTACCAGAGCGGCAAGGCCGACTTCTCCGGACTGGACGGCACGAGCAACCTCTTCCTGTCGCGGGCATTCCACCACGTCTGTCTGGAGATCGACGAGGGTTCCAGCGACGGGGGTTCGTCGTCTGGCGGCGGGGGCCTCGACCGGGGAGGCAGCAGCTCCCTGGCGTCCAACAACACCGTCTGCACGACGGCAGACGACAGCAGCGTCCTTCAAGTGCCGAAGGTGTTCCGCGCCGACCATCCCTTCCTCTTCTTCGTCATCGATGAACGAACTGGCGCTATATTATTCATCGGCCGCGTTTACCGTCCCTCTCAAACGTCCGTTACTTGACCGCTGACCACCAAGAGTGGACAGCTGCTGCTGCGGCAGTGGTGGACAGAAAGAGATAAAGAGTGCTCATCTTCTGACGTACATGGACGAAGACCTCCTCATTTATATAGCGCAGCGTACGGAGACACGACGACACTTTAATATTTTAATTGGCCTTTTTGGACTATTATTCGAACACTATGTATGCATATGTGCTTACAAGCAGCGTCGACAATAATTATGATGCTAACCACGATTTAGTCTGAGCAACAGACCTAGGTCATGTATGATTGTATATGTATGTATGTATGTATGTATGTAATATGTAATAATATGTATGATGTATGTATGTATGTATGTATGTATGTATGTATGTGTGTGTATGTATGTATGCATGTATGTTTAAGCAATGAATAAGAGTATACATTAAAACACACTGCCTGCCATATACATACCTAAATGCATAGTCCCATACATATACATGCATACATATATAATGCTTTTCTCACATACATACATACATACATACATACATACATACATACATACATACATACATACATACATGCGTACAAGCATACATACATGCAAGCATATACATATACATACATAAATGTATGCATGATGAATGCATGCAAGCATGCTTTCGTGTACTGTATACAGTGTATACAAATTCAAAGCGAGAAAGCCTCGCATTGATCAGCTCCGCAGAATGCTCCATAATATTATATATGGCCTATATCGTTTTATTGCCCAGTTTAGATATATTTGGCAGATCTCTCTCTACATTGTTCTGACATCAGTGTTGTTCTTAATTCTCGGAATCCGTGGTTTTAATAAATCTTGATATCGTGCAAAATATCGAATTACATTGTATTATATCAGAGTATCTACAGGCCTTTATGCACGTTTTCTATGGCGACCCCAGACACACCGCCGTTTACTACACGTTTTAAGTCAGGGACATTGTGCCCACAATCCTCTCCCTCATCCCCTTGCCTCTCCTCTTCTTCCCTTCTCAGCAGTACTGTTAACTACAAGATGGATGACATCACCAATTAACGCAACATAAAACAGTAAGTAAGCTAACGTGAAGGTATCGACCAGCATTGCAAGAATACACCGACGTCAAAAATCGTTGTTTCTTGAACTTACTTCAAACCAAAATAAGGCTGTCTTGTCGAAAAACATATTTCAGTACAGCGTCAAAAAGTGGTGATGCTGTCACAAAACAAAGTTGTGCCTATGGTCAAATGATCAGAACCTGAAATAAAATTGAGGGGTTTGGGACGGCGAGCCATAGCGGCTACAGCCTCTTGGATGCCTCGTAAGCTCCACTCCAATAACTCTTTTCAATAACTCTTTTCAAAAACTAACTCTTTTCAATAAATAACTCTTTTCAATAACACATACATACATACATACATACATACATACATACATACATACATACATACATACATACATACATACATAGACATACATACATACATACATACATACATAGGGGTGGTAATGGGGTGGTAAGCGTCTCTAAAAGCCTCTGCCACCCAAATGTCCACCACGCCACCTTCACGTGGTACCTCTGTTGGAAACAAAGTGCGTGGTGGACGACCGAGCCCTCGCCGGTATATGCGAGCCCAGAGACAAGGAGTCGGAAGGACGGACGATGAAGGACATCGACGCTCGGAGATGGTGTCTCGCTAAAAACACCGAGAGGAAGGCAACGGGAAACCACCTCTCTAATTTCCCAAGAAACACTTGCAATGACGAGGTGCTACAGGCAGGGGCGTCTATCCCCCCTATAATTTATGATAAATTGGCTCAAGTTCCCCCCTATCCTGAGCACTTTCTCAGGCTATCCTTATGTCGAGGTCGTATGGTCAAGCTAGCGACATCGGTAAGGGCGCATGCTCGTGGAGCCTAAAATGCGAGAGGTTCTCAGTTCTGGTTTTGTAAGGGGTTAGGGATTTTTGCAGAACGTATAAGATATGTTCTAAAATAATTGTGAGAAATCATTCCACATTACGGTATACGCCATACGGTCCCTTATAATATACATACATTTATGATATTGTATAAAACAGTCAAATGTTAAGGCTAAACACTGGCACACTACTATTAATTACCTGGCATATTTGAAAGCATGTTTATCCTGGCAATGCTGCAGCCATTTATCGCTTCGTATCAGGAAAGAGCACGCTGGCTCCAAACACCGGTACTTGTAAAGTGTTTTCTCACGCGGCATAATTTGTGGTCAAAACGTCAACGTAATATCCATCGATTGAAAGAGTTATTTCAATATTATAAATTCCGAAATAGAAGAAAAATAAAAGAAACATAAATAGACTGGTATATAACACGTAAAACACTAAAACTTATATTAGCGACACGGCTGCTGTTATGTCTGCTGTTATGCTGTCTGTTATGCTGTTATGCTGTTATGCTGTCTGCTGTTATGTCTGCTGTTATGTCTATGCTTTAGTGGATGACGTTTCAATCATAGATATAAATTCATATAATAACGTTATCATATCTATGCTTTCAATAATGCTCGAAAAATTAACCTGCAAATTATAGCTCATTTTTATGACTACGCAAATTTTATGAGGAAGGCCTTTTATCTATCTTTAATTCATTTTAGCTTAAGGTGCATTTCGTTTGACTTATGAAATCTTCCACACCCAAAATTTAAATTTAAAATTTACCCCCCCCCTGTGTTTCAGTTGGCTCAACTTGAGCCACTTCCCCCTTGGTAGACGCCCCTGGCTACAGGTGGTTGATGGGGAGCGATCGCTGGTGGCAGCAGTGGGGGAGGGACGGAGGAGCTGGGTGGGGCACGTGTTGGGGGGACTCCCTTCTGGGGGGTCATGGAGGGGAGGGGGAGGGGGCGGGGCGGGTGATGCTGGGGTGGAGGCCGACGGATGCAGCGAGTTGGGGAAGGGGGCACAGCACGGAGGGAATTGGCGTCATTGGAGGTTGGAACCTGCCGAAGGGCAGAGAACTTAAAAGAAGACATACATACATACATACATACATACATACATACATACATACATACATACATACATACATACATACATACATGCACACAAGCATACATGTATATGTATTAGGGTGATTCACAAAAATTGAAAATCTTAAATTTTTGGTGCTCTTGCTTTTTTCTGTTCCTTTTGGTAATAAAATAAAGGGGAAAAAATCTTAATGACATTGGATAATATTTAGTACTGCCTCAACGACCTTGAAATTATTTAACTTTAACTCGTTTTGTCGAAAATTTGAATTTTAGTAAACAAACAATTTTACTTGAAAATTTAAATAATGCTGTCTTAAAAAACAATGTAGCACTTCCTAAGAGGCTATTGTGTATAATTGAGTATGATTGAATTATTTTAAATCCCAATATGTTTTTAATTAATTAAAATGAAATTGGTAGAAAGTATGTATGTACCCAATTTCTGTACTGTATTTACTAGACAACACTATTCATTACATTCAGGGAAAAGTGTTTTTTGATTGAATTTGGAAATTGTTTCCTATGGTCTTCTATAATTTGGAACAAAAATTGTTTTTGATCTTCATGCTTCGTCACGGTTGAGTTGAAGTTTGATGCTAGTGCAATCCCTCTATGAGACGTTTAGTTTCTGTGGAAACGTTTTTGGAAAAAAACCAAGTGGTGCCATTTCTTTGCCATAAGTGACGACCAATTGCTTTCAATCCTGTTTGCGAAATTACTTTGGATGTTGATGAATATTTTGTTAGATCTTATATCAAGTGCAGATCACATTCAATTCAATTCAATTCAATTCGTTTATTGATCCCAAAACCAAAAACAAGAACAAAACAATAATGTTTCACAGCAGTTAAACACAAGGCATAATCATTATTAATATACAAATATCACTGCATAGATAAGGGAGCAATGGGCTTACCCGAAGGGAATAATCCCGCTGGATGGGGGCCTAATTACAAAACTATATATATTAAGAAATCTTAGTAGTGGTAAGTAATTAGAAGTGGCAGTAGCTTGGAAATCCAGAAATAACTGCGTCGAGGTAGCTTCCCTCGGCCTTAAAGTAAAAAGAAAAACACTAAAACCAAAAAGAACTAAATAATTGCAATGTTATTTAACATTTTTTATTGTGTGTGCACGGATTTTAGTTTTAAATGAGGCTAGACTCATGGCTGCACGAATACATTCTGGTATGCTATTCCATATGAGGGGACCCTGGTATTTTATAGAAAATTTTCTGGTATTCGTTCTGGCAAATATGCTTATGTAGGCTCTTTTATTTCTAAAGACCTTGTTGAGTAAGTTTGGTTTAAAGTAGGCTGAAAAAGCTTGTGGGAGGAGGTTATTATCATATTGATACATAAATATACTAGTTTGAACAAATTTAATCTGAGATATTTTCAGAAATTTAAGTTGTAAATACAGTAAGTCAGTGTGGGTGTTGATAGGACATGCATTGGGACAAGTGATCCATGCTTTCACATAAACTAAAGTTATAAAAATCCAAATTGCAAACATTTGTCTTAGCTTGAATTTACTTTGAAATATAAAATCTGTAAAATGTAAATGAGTTTAGTCATCCAGTGTGCATGATAAAATGTATCTGGCACTCAAAAATCTGCTCCATGTGGTGGAAACTCTGTAAGAGAGATTAGACCGAGCTCCAATAATTCTCTATAATCTTCCCTCAGGAGCTTCAAGTTCAATTTTAGTGTAGAATATCCATTATAAATTGTATCATCTCCATCTTTAGTGTCTTTAACTGTTCATTTAGACAATTGTCTGTATTAGAACAGTATATTTCTTGGTAAATTCTGGGTCAATATTGCTGGAATCCCTTAAAAAGTAATACATCTGGATCTCATGTTGGACCAAAAGCTGCATTGAATACGTGTAGGCTACACATGTATAGTAATGAAAATGATGGTGATAAGCAAGCCATAGCAAATTTATTTTCAAGTTTTTTTCCATTAAAACGCAAACTCCCTTGAGGCGACCCATGTTGGAAGCAGTCATATCAAAAGATATTCAAACTACCCAAGCTTGTAGGTAATACTGAAGCGTGCGTGGCGCCCTCTAGCGATTGCACGTACTGTTGGGGAAACGTACTGACAAAGGATCTACCAATAGGTCTCGAGTTCAAATCCGAGGAAAGGCTGTAGAGAGCAGGGTTAGCTCTTGATTCCATTGAAGGCGCTACCGAAGTCAAGTTATCGGTCGTTTTATGAGGCGCACTCATAAATAACCTATTTTCAAGTTCTGAACGCGTGTTACCAGGGTTCTTTGTAATTAACCAGGGATTGCCCAGAGTGGTGTCCGGAATGACTCGGTCTGAGTCCATGGAATTTACAATCCCACCGGGGTTCTCGTTTCCCTCAACAGTTTGGTCTCTTCCAAGGCGATCAAATATTTCAGTCATCCTCTCTTCATTATAATCATTTCGTTTTGTTTGTTCTTCTAGGAATCGGCCCAGGAGATTGTCTAAACCTTTCTGGCGATACAGAAGTTCCTTCAGCAACTCATCAGGATTATTAGCAGGATGAGAAATTTGAGATCGGTCGCTTTCTTCACTCTCGAGACTATTTCTTGTTTCCATAGTTATATTGTCATCTTCATGAACTGATGAAGACTCAGCCATTGTAAAAATTTGCGTCTTTATTTATTGTATTTGATTGACGCTGCAAGGTGTTTTCTTGCAAATTAAACAAATGAAACTGCTTGAAATTCTTACAGTCAAAATTAGTTCAAAACTAGAATTATTCCTTTAGAAACGAGTAATACAATTAAACGACGCACAGCGATTAAAGTTATCGAATTATCGCTGGAAAATCTAATACTCGTGTGTCCTATCGTATCTGTATCTTAATTGTTCAACGTTTTACTTTAACAAATTAACATTTAAAGTACGATCATTATCGTGAATTCTGGAGTTATTCATTAAGGGCCGAAAGCAATAAAATTATACTCCCTGTTTCCAAAATTATTCGATTCTTTTTCCCACTTCCCTGAAATTGAAATCTCCGAAGATCAGCGTCGGACAAATCTTTCCATTAGCAAGTTCTCCCGTTGAAATAAAAGCCGTTGGAAGATTTGCTCACAAAAACCAACAATTTCGATACGAAAACACTCCAGTTATTCGGCAAAATTTGCCGGGTGACCCTGCACCAAATTCCCTGCAAATTTATCGTGATCGACCGTCGCCCAAACGCGATGATACATCAATAATCGAGCTATTAAACCACTCGAAAACACAATTCACCTGACTCGGCCATCTTTCAAGCTCCTTCTTCGACTAAAAACTCCCAGAGAACACTGCGCACCAGGTCACATGACCACCAAGAGCCAATCAGCTCACTTAACCCAATTATTCTAGGCGCCGATTCTCGTCTTTAACTACTCGCAACCAATCATCTTTGCAGCGGCAGCCGCAGCTATAAATAGATCGCCATTATTAAGCGGGGCGGACCATAGATCATTATTCAATAGACGAACTCTAGTGGCGAAAATAGAGTTCGCCACACCCTTCCCCACTCAGCTCAAATTTTCGACCTAAGCTAGAAAATTTCCAGTTACCTACGGGGAGGCTAACTCCAGATTTCACGAGAGACATTTTCCAGTAAGACATTACAGGTACAATCGAAACGTAACATTAATAACAGAAATTACCGTCCCAATAGTCACGGCATATAATACGGTAATGTTTCTAAGGCACAGAATATTTCTTAGCAATTATTTCAACTTAAGAGACAACGAATTGTTGCACAGGCACTCCTATGAGTTAAATTTCAAGACTAATCTATACAAAACTAACAGGCAAATGCTAACTCACACAGCACGAGGACATCCGACAAAAGAAATTAATGTCCAAACGGGGTCCCTTGATACCGCTTCAGACTAAGAAGGGCCAAAACCAAGGTGCGTTTCGGACCGTGAAAAGGGCGGCCACGATCACGGAAACTCTCCACGGACGGAGACAAGCTTTGGCCTTCACTGACTCCAAGGATATCAGGAACTGTTCCTCTGGTACGGAGGTTCCCAGTGCTAGGAATCGTGGAATGATTTCCATGGCCAGCACCCAGGTCTCAAAGTCCCACCAGGAGGTGTTCTCCCAAGGCTTCAGTTCGTTACCAAATCCAAATCCGACATCCAAATCCGGGACGATCAACCCAGGCTCCTCCAACTTCCAGCGTAAGAACGACTCTTTCAGCTGAGGTACTCCTGTCATCGTTTGCACCGTGGCCAAGACAACCTTAAAAACCTCCGAGTACCTATGCAAGACTTGATGATTCTCGTAGATCCCGGTTATATCCTCATCGAAAAGAGCAAGACGACCCATGTCGTACAACATCTTCAGGGTCAGCCAAGCCACCCCTCCTACCCTCAGTCTGGACGGGCTCCCTGGACAATCTGCATCTGCCGAAAGAGATCGAAGCCTTACGACTACGGAGGGATCAACAGGAGGAAAGTCGGAAGCATCCGAGGTACTTCCCAAGGAGGGAGAGACACAAACTCTACTGGGCCCTGCCACCGGGGACTCCTCCTTTTGTCTCTCCAACTTTACAACTCGACAGTCCACTCGTGGCGAGGACGACATCCCAGAAGAATCATTGGAAGAGATGACTACGGGTTCTTCCATCCGCGCCCCTCTCCATTTCCTCAAAGTAAAATCTTTGCGCAGCCGCCAGAGAATCTCTCTCGCTGGAATCTGCAAGACATCAAGGTCGGACTCTTAACAATTAAACGGTCAGCAAAACACACAAAAAAAGAAACAACAAAAAAAAAAAAAAACAATTCTCAACTTGGTAACATGGACGGCGACCGCCTAACGATACCGCAGAGGCTTTCTGATAAGGCGTTTAGGCCTTTATCAGAGAATGTTTCTCGATGCGTCGTGTCATGTTCGATAACAGGTGTAGAGGGCCCATTATCTCCCAACTCATCTAATTCGTTCCGGGGTTCCTCACAATCCCAATCCGGTAGGGGTTCGAACTCCTCTGGAGGTGGCCTTTCCTCCGAATCCCGTGGCATCTCCCCTTCACACAACTTAAGCTTGTCTATATAGACCAGCATGGGCTGTGAACGGGCAGACTTCCGGATCTTGTACAGTACTGAATTGACCTGTTCCACTACCTCGTAAGGGCCGGTGTAAAACTTAGCCCACTTATCCTTAAGGCCAGGGCGTCTCCTCGGATAAAAATACCATACTCGGGAACCTACAGGAAACGAGGTCGGTTTTACCCGCAGATCATATCTGAACGCTCGGCTGGTGGCTTGGCGCTGCATGAATTTTCTGGCTACCCCAAAGTTATCCTGCATTTTAATCATTTGAGAGGCCACAAAGTCATCAGTAGTAGACAACAAATTCGCAACAGAGATATCGCCTAAAACAAGATCGAGCGGAAGACAAAGCTCTCTGGAAAGAAAAAGACGATTCGGAGTAAATCCGGTGCTTTCGCTTTCGCTGGCTCTGTAGGCGGCCAAGACGTAGGGAAGATGCAAATCCCAATCTTTCTGATTCTGGGCAACGGCATGGACATAGGCGTGGGGATGGGCAACCACTTTAACAAGCATTACGGTTTTATGTCGAACTTTTGGATGTACGGCTTCTTGATGATAACGTTTCTTCACCATGACGACATTACTGGCCCAAGCAGATGACGAAGGCTCAATAAGACGTTGTTGCAACATGTGATCCACTTGTTCGTCAATAACCGGCAATAGTGTTAACGGTTGACGTCGCAAGGCTTGTCTTACTGGAGCTTCATTTCCGGTTTCTATCTCGTGTTGTATCACGTCCGTAAAACCAAGATCCCATTCATTCATCGAGAACGCCTTCTGATTTGTAACGATAATATCACGCAATTTATTCTGGACTTCAGCTGGAGCATCATCAGCAATGTCTGACCATAATGGCGAAAGAACAGAGTTTATTTCTTCTTGAGTCGGTTTACCTTGACCTTCAACGACGTTTGCGCAAGCAGCTGCGACTTCGGTTGTCTCATCCATTACAATTACTTCTTCTGCCATACATTGAACACCTTTCTTTAGTCTGATTTCTTTACTGGTCGGGTTCATCACTCGGACGGGTAAATCAACGATTCTTTCTGGCAATAGCGTGCCTGAAATTACCAGTCCAGAACTCAACACTTGAGGCTGAGTGGCCCATTGAACATCAGTTGACCGCAAATGAGAAACAACTGCATAAGTGTTAATGTCCAGTTCACTTAATGGAGGCACTTTCACATCTTGAGCGACCACGATTCTTCTGCAATTCCCTTGTCGTTTTCTTGTGCATATGGAAAAAGTACGATTCTGTATCTTAACCCATCGTTCACCAAAGTTCCAGAGGGCATGTTGAGTCTCCAACCATTCGAGTCCCAAAATTAATTCGGATATTTGCTCGGTGATTAGGCAATTAACTCCAAAGGAATAACCGTCTATTTCACAGTTAAGGCTAGCCTCGCCCAAGACGCGGATAGCTGTACCGTTCGCTGCACGAAGAGTCTGACTAGAGGAACGGATGTCCTCCCTTCTAACGAAAGAAGCAGGAGCCAGAGTAAGCTCCGAACCAGTATCGAGCAAAGCGAATGTAGATTTACCATTCACCTTGAGTGATAGGTAAGCGTTATTGCTTCCAACCACATGTCGAAGAGCACTCGGTTCCTGTTCATTTGAACCATCAGCTTCAAATGGCTGTTCTCTCTGTCTCAATGGACAGGCCCTTGCAAAATGTCCGAGTTGACCACAGTTAAAACAAGCTTGAGACGGTCTAGATCCATTTTGACGATAATTTCGAAATCTGCCATTGGTTCCAGTCCTATTCCACTGATTCCTCCATTGAAACGGTTGTTCAGGTCGCACAAAGTTCTGATATGGCGGAGCCGGCATTGGAGAACCGGTTCCATAATTCAGACGTTGCTCTAATTCTTCTAATCTCTGTTTCTGGGGCTCCAGCTCTTCTTTCAACTCTTCTTTCAGAAGTTTACGAACCAGGTCAAACGGAAAGTCATTTTCTTTGACGGCCTTAATTCTTCCAGGACGGCGATCTGAATGTTCTGTTTCTTCTCTTTCTGCTTTTCTGTACCCTTCTAATCTCAACGCCAGTTTATAAGCAGAATCTAACGTTTCCGGTTCCCGTTCACGCAGTTTTAGAGCTAGTTCTTTATCTCGAAGGGCGTCAAGAAATGAACGAATAGCTATCGTTTCGCTATGAGTCGACGTAGGCCCAGGATAAGCAAGAATCATAAGCCTCCTTATGTCTTGTGCCAGCGATCCTAGATCTTCACCGTCTTTTTGGCGACGAGTATTCAATTGAGTTTGATACAACGACGCTTGATCAGAACTTCCATAGCGTAAGCGAAGCTAATTTACCAAGTCAGACCATGTAGTAACTGTGTTCGAGTCAAACTCCCAGAGAAGTTGCGATGCAGGCTCAGACAAAGCACAGGTAAGCTGGTTTAATTTCTCATCATCTGACCATCCATTGTTCTTGGAACAAACTTCAAATTTCCGAAGAAAGGCGTCCACAGAAGTTTTTCCATTGTAGGTACCCATCTTAATGTATTGACGAGGCCTTTCTGCATGTACACTAGACGGAGAGATATTGGTTTTCCCTTCAGATGTAGGTGGAACCTTGCGATTAACTGTTTCAGCAGCGATTGTCTCAGCTTTAGGTTTTGCAGGGACAAATTCTGTAACTACTGAATTCGACGCATTAGAGTTCATCTCATTCTGTCTAATTTCTTTAGCATCCGAGAGTTTATCGCTTTCTTTGGTTATGTACTTATCATTTAATTCATTTGTTTCGGCTATTCGACGTGGATACAACCAAGGTTCAGCATGCGAGAACTCATTGGTGTTCCGAGGTAATCTATTTGTTTCGGCTATTTCTGTATTGATAGTCGAAGAAATGAAATAGTTACCTGGAGCAGATATCACTGATATGGGTTCCTTTACCCTCTCATGGACAACTGACGACAAGCATGGCTGACTCTGTCCTGAAGCTCTTGCAGACATGGATGGAGTAGAATATATCACTGAAGTATTTTCGAATTTATTTCGATTCAATTCGAAGGAATGAAGAGTATTTGGAAGATATACATCAGCAGATTGATTCAAATGCAATCCAGCAGATTCATCATGTTTCATATGGAAGTTTGAAGAAGCAATCTTTGATGACAAGTCTTCATTTCGTATTGGAAAACTGAATTTGCTTGCCAAAGTGGTTGCCCAACGATCTTCAGTTATGAAAAGATCGGGATCTGTATATCTGCCTTCCGATGCGATAATTGGCCAATGACCCAAAGGTTTTTCGACCTTTTGCATCGGTAGACTTTTCCAATCCCTCGAATTTTGATTAACTCCTGCAACTGAAAACTCCAGATTAGAACATGATCGTACATTAGATTGATCTAACATTCTAGAATTAGAAGTTAGTTTAGATTCTAATCTATCTCGTTTACTAGGTGCATTTCTAAATGTCACCTCTTCATCTGAAGGATAATCCCATGGATCTAAGCTCGGATAATCAAGACCATAAACTCCTCCTGCTTCTTGTTCATTTCTTCTATATATGACCCTCTTAGGTCTAACTCCTGTTCCTTCAAAATTTCTTCTTTCGTCCTCAAAAAGCCTTCTCTCTTCCTCCAAGATTCTTCTCGTTTTATCAGGGACCTCATATCCTTTATTATTCAGTACCCCACTTCTGGTACCAATTGAAGCGTGCGTGGCGCCCTCTAGCGATTGCACGTACTGTTGGGGAAACGTACTGACAAAGGATCTACCAATAGGTCTCGAGTTCAAATCCGAGGAAAGGCTGTAGAGAGCAGGGTTAGCTCTTGATTCCATTGAAGGCGCTACCGAAGTCAAGTTATCGGTCGTTTTATGAGGCGCACTCATAAATAACCTATTTTCAAGTTCTGAACGCGTGTTACCAGGGTTCTTTGTAATTAACCAGGGATTGCCCAGAGTGGTGTCCGGAATGACTCGGTCTGAGTCCATGGAATTTACAATCCCACCGGGGTTCTCGTTTCCCTCAACAGTTTGGTCTCTTCCAAGGCGATCAAATATTTCAGTCATCCTCTCTTCATTATAATCATTTCGTTTTGTTTGTTCTTCTAGGAATCGGCCCAGGAGATTGTCTAAACCTTTCTGGCGATACAGAAGTTCCTTCAGCAACTCATCAGGATTATTAGCAGGATGAGAAATTTGAGATCGGTCGCTTTCTTCACTCTCGAGACTATTTCTTGTTTCCATAGTTATATTGTCATCTTCATGAACTGATGAAGACTCAGCCATTGTAAAAATTTTCGTCTTTATTTATTGTATTTGATTGACGCTGCAAGGTGTTTTCTTGCAAATTAAACAAATGAAACTGCTTGAAATTCTTACAGTCAAAATTAGTTCAAAACTAGAATTATTCCTTTAGAAACGAGTAATACAATTAAACGACGCACAGCGATTAAAGTTATCGAATTATCGCTGGAAAATCTAATACTCGTGTGTCCTATCGTATCTGTATCTTAATTGTTCAACGTTTTACTTTAACAAATTAACATTTAAAGTACGATCATTATCGTGAATTCTGGAGTTATTCATTAAGGGCCGAAAGCAATAAAATTATACTCCCTGTTTCCAAAATTATTCGATTCTTTTTCCCACTTCCCTGAAATTGAAATCTCCGAAGATCAGCGTCGGACAAATCTTTCCATTAGCAAGTTCTCCCGTTGAAATAAAAGCCGTTGGAAGATTTGCTCACAAAAACCAACAATTTCGATACGAAAACACTCCAGTTATTCGGCAAAATTTGCCGGGTGACCCTGCACCAAATTCCCTGCAAATTTATCGTGATCGACCGTCGCCCAAACGCGATGATACATCAATAATCGAGCTATTAAACCACTCGAAAACACAATTCACCTGACTCGGCCATCTTTCAAGCTCCTTCTTCGACTAAAAACTCCCAGAGAACACTGCGCACCAGGTCACATGACCACCAAGAGCCAATCAGCTCACTTAACCCAATTATTCTAGGCGCCGATTCTCGTCTTTAACTACTCGCAACCAATCATCTTTGCAGCGGCAGCCGCAGCTATAAATAGATCGCCATTATTAAGCGGGGCGGACCATAGATCATTATTCAATAGACGAACTCTAGTGGCGAAAATAGAGTTCGCCACAATACTCTACCCCAAAATGTTTCCTGAGGTTCTCCAATAAGATAAAATGAAAGTCTTTGACCTCGTTTAAACCATAATATTATTTTCTTTATTAAAAAATACTAAAAATAATTTCTCAAGTAGTTTGCAGTATTTTGTTTTTAATAAATTATAATAATAAAGTAACAAATTTGGTTGTTTGCACAATCCACCATTTTACTTATGCTTAATATTTGTAGTAGTAGAAGTAGTTGCAGATAACGACACTGTGTGATAACAAAGATCATTAGCATCGCCCTCCTCCTTCATCCGGGTTTGGGACTGGCACTGCCTGGCACTAGGGCACGGACATGCAGTGACGGAGGAGTAATTTTGTATGTTCTTTTTTAGTTCTTTATTAAGAAATAGGTAAGTAAGTAATTTAAAATGCTTGACAATAAAAACAATTAATTTAATAAAATTTATCTATAAAATAAAACTTTGAGCTTCTTGAGGCAGTCCTAAATACAAACCAAATTCAGCCAAATTTCACAGGGGTGGAAAATTACAAGTTCTGAAATTTTAAAACGACTCAGCCACCTCGGGCCGGTATTATGAACGGTCGCAACTTTGGACGTAGCGCTAGTCCAGACTAGATTGGGCTCTAAGCCGGCCTTGCCAATTAAATTGGGTTGCATGAAGCCATCGTTACCCGCTTGCGCCCGACTACCGCTACGGCTGCAAACAGCCAGGCGTAAAGTCCTTAGGCCGTCTTTGTGAACGAATTTGAAGATGGCGGCTGTTGCGATTCGTCGGTTTAACAGAATTGTTAGACGCCAAAGAGCGTTTAGGGATCGCCGAAATCCACCCGACTCGTTCTCGGACGATGAACTTTACGATACTTTCACGAATTGTTAATAATTTGTGACGAATTCAGCCACAATTGTACTGTTTAAAAATGACCACGTCACAAGGGCAACGGCTTGCCGTGGTGGAACATTAAATTTTCTCAGCTACGATCGAGTTGAATAATAGTTGAATGTGTTCTGTGAAAGACAACCTTAATCTTTTCATTAGCTATTTTTAGCGGGATAGTAATATTGTGATGAAACGTTTGTGTTTAATACGGATCATCTCCGATAAAAATGCGCTAAAGCAACTGCTCGATGTTCGAGTTGTCTATAAATATTTGTGCGCATGCGCGACCAGCCATAATCGCACAAACCAATGACGCTGGGTTTTACCACGCCAATTTAAATTTGGCCACGCCCATTCTGGGCCTGGACTTGTTAGGCCAGCGCTTGCGCCCGGTTCATGCACCCCGTTTTCCGACGGCTGACATTTTCGGCCTACCAAGGCCGGACTTGGCCGTTAGGCTGGCGTAAAGTTGCGACCGTTCATAATACCGGCCCCTCATGTCTAGAGAAACCCAAGTTGCTGACTTTAAATTTAAGACACTTGATAATTCTAGATAGCATAGTTTGAGACATACCTAAATGTAAAAGCACGTTTTGCAAAAGTGCTTAGTGAGCATAATAAATAAATGCTAAGAAGTGAAAAGAAAAGCTTGAGCGCACTATTTCCACCCTTTTTCTATAATTCAAGCTAAATACAAGGGCTTGTCAGTGTCTGTGAACTCACTCGACATGAAAATGCATGTTACCCAAATGTGCTTCGTGTGCATAATAAATAATTGATGAGAAGTGAAAAAAAGGCTTGAGCTCTCTATTTCAAACCCGTTTTCTATAATTCCAGCTAAATGCATGGGCTTGTTGTATAAGAATACCATACTACTGTGAAAACATACAGTGGTTCGGTGCCCTTGCGAAAATATACAGTGGTTGGGAGCCTTTGCTAAACCATACAGTGGTATGTTGACATTGTTAAAACATACAGTGGTATGGAACCTTGTGAAAACATACAGTGGTTCGGTGCCATTGCGAAACCATAGCCTACTGCTGTACGGTGCCCTTGTGAAACCCTACAGCGCTACGGTGCCCTTGTGAAAACATACAGCGATACGGGTCCCTTGTGAAACCCTACAGCGATACGGGTCCCTTGTGAAACCCTACAGCGATACGGGTCTCTTGTGAAACCCTACAGCGATACGGGTCCCTTGTGAAACCATACAGCGCTACGGAGCCTTTGTGCTAATTATATGCATGATGTCATAGGTCACGTGGTTGACGTCGACCAATCAGGATCGACTGAGGTAGAACTGTCACTTGTATCACTACTCATCATACACTACAAACAGACAAAGAGACAGAGAGACAGACACAGAGAGAGAGAGGCAAGAGACAGAGACAGAGACAGAGACAGAGACAGAGAGACAGAGACAGAGACAGAGAAAGAAACAGACAGACAGACGTTGGCAGCAAAATATACCGACAGATAGAGACAGAAAGAAACAGACAGACAGACAGAGAGCGACAGAGACATAGACAGAGACATAGATAGAGAAATTAAGACAATGAGAATGAAACAGAGAAAGACAGAGAGACAGAGAGACAGAGGGAAGCTATGATGCGTAGTAGAGTATGATGGCTGCTATTCGTATGTATAGCGACCAAACTGTCAAGGGGGTCAGTGAGGCCAGGCGGTCGGTCGGTCGGTCGGTCGTTGGGTCTGTCGGTCGAGGGACGATATATGACCTGCTGCGCCACCGTCTTTGGTCGTCGTCGCCTGCTGCCAGATGAGAGTGTCTATGGTCGTCGTGTTGTATCCGAGAATTAAGGAAATTCGCTCGAGTGCTTTCCAGATAGGAGTCGCCGACGTAAGCTCGATGCAAACACTGTGAATGCTCTCTGTCTCTGTCTCTGTCTATGTCTATGTCTATGTCTCTCTCTCTCTCTGCCTCTGTCTGTCAATCTGTCTGTCAGTCTGTCTGTCTCTGTCTCTGTCCTTCTCTCTGTCTCTGGCTGTCTGTCTGTCTGTCTCTGTCTGTCTGTCTGTCTCTCTATCTGTCTGTCTGTCTCTCTCTCTCTCTCTCTCTACTCTCTCTCTGTCTCTCTCTCTCTCTCTGTCTCTCGGTATGTCTCTGTGTCTCTGTCTCTGTCTGTCTGCCTCTGTCTGTCTGTCTGTCTGTCTGTCTCTCTCTCTCTCTCTCTGTCTCTCTCTGTCTCTCTCTGTCTCTGTCTCTCTCTCTCTGCTCTGTCTCTGTCTCTCTCTGTCTGTCTGTCTGTCTCTGTCTCTCTCTGTCTGTCTCTCTCTCTGTCTGTGTGTGTCTGTGTCTCTCTCTGTTTCTCTTTCTGGTCTCTCTCTGTCTCTCTCTTTCTCTTTCTGGTCTCTCTGTCTCTGTCTCTGCTTCTGTCTCTCCCTCGTCCTCTCTCTCCTGCCCCTATCTCTCTCCCTCCCTTCCCATATCTTTCTCAGCTTTCATCCACTCTTCTTATCACATGACCGTACCATCGCAACCTGGTCTCTCGTATTTTTGTCAGTAATATATGCCACTCCCAGCGTCTTTCTGACGACCCCGTTCCCTCTCTTATCCTTCAGTGAGACTCCAAGTATCCACTGCAGCATTCTCATTTCTGTTCTCTCCAGTAACCTTTCGAATCCTCTCTCCTTGCTCCTTGTCGCTGTCTAGGCCTCTGCTCCATACATCATCAACGGTCTTATCATTGTCTTGTATGCCTATCCCTTGAGATGAATTGGCATTCTGGCGTCACACAATACACCCGTTAAGTCTTTCCACTTTTGCCTATAGCTGCCTTAATCAGAACCACCATTGGCGTTCATTACCGACCCAAGATATTTAAATGTTTCGGTTAGTTTCAATACGTTTCCACCCCTATCTCTGACCATTAGTGTCTCATCCGTTGTAATCGTAATCGTAATCGTAATCGTTGTAGAGCAGGCCATGATTTCTGCCTTGTTTCAAAAGTGTACTCGGATCCATAGAATGGCTTTCGAGCAGAAGTTTTACAACCGGATGCCCTTCCTGACGCTAACCCCTTTTTGGTTGGCAACCTATAGCAGCAGCCAGCGAGGGCTTCAGGCTTATTTAAAGGGCGCCTGTACTCGCCCTGTCACACAGCAGTCGTATACGGCATCTGCGGCTTTTACCATAAGACGGGTGGCCACCCACGTCCCATACCGAACCCTGTTAGCCCTGCCGCTGTTTGTCCGCGACTGCTTATTCGTCAGGGTTTACCTGCTTATTTCCTGCTGGCCTGTATAATTAGGCCTACGGTTCGTTCTTCTATCCTCCATCTGTGGACGCGTGTGATAGCAGTACAGCTCTGCCACACATCAATGAACACAGGTACAACCAAGAACCCTCCAAATAATTGTTCTGAAACAAATTTCCTATGACGAATTGCCCCGAGGAAATTCTCCGGACGATGTCCTATGGCGAATTGTCCTGACGAAGAATTCTCCGGATACTGTTCTACATGTAGGCTATTTGACGAATTGCACAAATGAAAATTCTCCGGGCAATGTCCTAATTAGTGATCAACTGGACTCCGGAGGGGAAGCGCGGGAGAGGAAGGCCAAGAAAGAACTGGATGGGAACTGTTCGAGAAGATCTGAGGTGTCTGGAGATGACGGTGGAGGATGCTGTCGAGATGGCGAAGGACAGAGAAGAATGGAAAGACTGCGTTGCCCGATGTGCAGTCCTGAACGGGAAGGACTAAGTACTAAGTATGTCCTAAGGCGAATTGTCCTGATGAAAATTCTCCGGACATTGTCCTACGTCAAATTGCCCTGGGGCCTTATGACCAATAGTCAGACAGAATCATCCAGTTGTCATAAGCTGCAATAATTCAGTGCACTGGGCCCTTTTTCATTTATTATATGCACAGTCTTAAAACTAGAACGTTGTACCGTATGGGTGTGCCAAAACTCGACTGCTGTGTTTCAATGTCAGTAGCTTCCGGAATCCGGTTAACAGTTTAACAGCTGTAGTTAATAGCTCTCGGTTAATAGCTTCAATCAATCAAATTCGTTTATTCGCAATGAAGCTGACAATCTGGCAGCTTGTTACAACAGTAATACAGACCAGACTCTATAAGGAAAGTGATTTAAGAGAGAATGATATTCAGTATAGATATTTTTAAATAAGAGTCGTGAAATAAAATTGCGATCGTCTTTAGCAGGAAGCTTATTATACTCATGATCCCGTGTTCGTAGCTGGTATACGCGTCTGAGAGCGATGAGGAGGGAATAGTCTATGCAAAACATGCCCAATGTTTGACCTAACAGCTGTGAAAGACGAGAGTCAGCTTCTTCCGCAAGCCCTGCAGCTTCTGAAGCGTCCTGACCAATTTGGCCCCTACGCTTCATCTTAGTTATTTTATTTGTTCCAAATTGCGTCTATATCTTCAGCATTTTAGTATAGCCCCACCAGGCTGGTGAGGCATACATAAGCTGTGAAATAGTCGTAATTTTTACAACTTCGCTGATGGATGCAGGGGGAAGACCACGGAACCTTAGAACTCGAACCGCCCAAAAAGAATATCTGGATAACATGCAGCTATTTCCTTAACAGCAGCTGCTGTAGTAAATAGTTTTCGGTTAATAATATTTTATATCGCCCTTCTTCCCAGAGGTGCACACGCCTCTGCGGCACTGAACTACAGCTTTTAATAGCTAAACAGCTGTATTTAATAGCTATCGGTTAATAGCTTCCTGTTAGTAACTTCCTGTTAATAGTTTCCGGTTTGCTAACGCATCCAACAGACTGCCTCATTCACCAGAAGTAACTTCAGAGTCGTTTGCTATGTATAGATGTATACGCTGTGCGCCTGCGCTGTTTCGTGTGTCGGGTCAATTCTTCGTCCGTTTAATGAAAAGCAAACGGAATCCGTGCAAATGTCGGCAAACAGGTGGTCTTCGTCCACAAAAGGAAATACCTGTCGTCCGCCTGGTTATATAGATATTCTTTTCTGGTGGTTCGATATTTCAAATCGGTGTTGAACAAACACAGCGAGCGCACACGCGTGTTGCACTATGCCTTGCAAACACTGCGGGGCGTTTATATTGTCTTGATAGATCGAAGGTTCCATGAAAAATTGAGAAGTCTGGAAAGAAGATCTTCCGCGAGCAAATACGCCTCCGACAGACTAATGACGTTGTTTGTGAGGTTCTGAAAGATCTGATATAACGTATAGCGTGCAGATGAATAGCGTACAAATGCATGACGATTTCGGGCGGTGCCAGTCTGAAGACCGGATGAAGGAGGAGGGCGACGCTAACCATCTTCATCGTCGTTAGCGTAATAGCGTTTAACAGAAAATGTTCGCCTGCCTCGTCTAGACGTTTAAGTGGGACACATTAGCAGGAATACTAAAACGTATTTGCGAAGAAACAACAGAAGAAGAAGAGTCATAGGGAAACTAAAAACACACGGCCACATTAATGCAACCACAATGAAAGTCTATACAGATGTACATAGCATGATAGCCTAAAGTAAAGTAATCGTCAACTTATTTATTACTTTGGTTAGTAATGCATGATGTGATACAGTCGGCCAGAGACAGCGGCGTCCTTGGTTTTGTTAAAATATGCCAGGATATATCCATGGCTTGATTCTTGAAAGTAACGTCCACTAATAAAACTAGACTAATTTAACATTAAAAAAAGATTGGATTTCTATGCAGTCTATGAGTAATAATAATAATAATATTCGTTTGCTGAGAAAGACAACTCTGATTGGCACACCGCAATTAGGTTGCCTACAATATCATATAGAGTTTAGAGAAATAATGGGTGTTAAGCTACAGGTGTAGGTTCAGGCTATCATTCATTTCCACGTTGCTGACTATGTCTGGAGATTGTTTCGATGACTATCTTCATTTAATTTATTAGATTTAAAACACTTATTACGCGCAAATTCAGTAATTCCGAATCTGAGACGCCATGCCGTTGGAGCTCGATAAGCCGACAGTCTTTCTAATGTCAATTTATTGGCATGAAATCCGTTTGTGCGGTCAATGACTTCCTGTTTTAGCTTGACTTCCGGTTTCTCTGACTAATCGGTATCTTCCTGACGACTACTCAACATATGAGCGACTTTGTCTGGAAGCTGACACCCGTGACCCGTCTGTTTTCTGCGGTCCTGATGAACCAGGGCCACTTACTGCATAGTTTACTTCCACCAAAAAGTCCCAGCAATATACCTTGCGACCGCGATCGCACGACCATTGTGTACCTCTTGCAGATAATTTACAGCGAAAGACATTTATTGTTAGAATGTTGTTCTCAATGTTTCTCATATTGACAGTTGTTTGTTATTAAGACGTATATGTACACCAGAGTGCGGATATGCAATTGGTTTAATAAAGAATAATACTTACTTACTTACTTATTTTAATAGAAGTAAAGACAAACGAATAGTCTCATATCGGGCTTCAACAGAAGTAAAGAAGGGAGAATATTTTCACATCGGTGCCACAGTCAACTATATATATTATATAAACTATTATCAGGTCATGAGGAGCTAAATGATAACGTGATTTCTAAGACAAAGGCCGACGACATAACGACATAGGCTACACTGAAGCACCAACACATGTGGTGTTAAGAAGATGAAGTAGAAGAGAAGAAGAGCAGTCCCTTAAGTTAGCGCTGAGGAAGCCATGGCTATGAAGCGCTAGCGACTTCATTTTCTTAGCCTCAGCATATGAGGGCGGATGCATGGCCAGTCCTCTCCCTCGCCGTCTCATCTTTCCTCCGACAGTGTACAGTCAGTGTACTCATTATCATAGTTGTAAAAAACGTTTTTTTTCGTTTTTTATTATTTTCCAAAAAACGTCGTTTTTTTCGTTTTTTATTTCTCGTCTCGTTTTTTCCGTTTTTTATTTTTACGTAACTTTATTTATTTATTTACTGTCTGTTATTATTTTTACTTTCATTCTTGTCTGATATCCTTTACGTTGTCTCCGTCCTTTCAAGGATTCTTCTAATTTACGTCACCATTTTAGTGCCATCAGTTGAGAAATAAAATAGCACAGAACAGGAAATAAAATTTATAAAAGTTATTTGAATTTCTAAGTTATCCAAAATCCGAAATGTCGTCTTTATAAACAGTAATCTTAGATTGACTAACAAACTGACTCCATAATATTATTATTACGTTCGTATATAGGCTAAGTCAAAATCTAGGCCTATAGTTACAAAATTTAGTTTTTAATTGTTTATGTCAGCATGGACTTAGGCCTGTGTGGACTTGTGTATACAATTTAAATTCGAAAAGATTTCAGTATTTTTAATAACTCAATTTCTTATTAAGCCAAACTTATGAAAAAGAAAATAATTGTTGTAGATTTATGTTACTTGGTGTTTACTTATAAAGTCATGTTATTTGCTGATTAAAATTAAATTGTGTGAGCAAGGTTTTTAATTTTAAAATGCAGAAAAAGTAACAAAGTCAAATTATATTCTTTTCCGTTTTTTTCTCTCCCTTTTCCGGTTTTATTTTTCACAAAAAACGACGTTTTATTTCGTTTTTTATTTTGTTTCTACCGTTTTTTTTACAACTATGCTCATTATGGCTGAGCTGACTAGGGGGTCGCAGGTAGAGCAGAAATCTCAAACAAAATTTCTGCTGTCGGCTGGTATTTGAACCCCCGACCTCTCGACTGACAGTCTAACACGCTGACCACTACACTATCGAGCAAAAAACAACGTAGATATAAAATAATTACTAAAAATATTATTAGCCTATATTGAAATTGGAGTCAGAGTCGATTCGCCTTCTATAGCTCAATTAGCGTTGCAGAGGTGCATGTGTTTCAAGGACAGCTGGCTGCACTGATACGTGTTCACTGTTGTAGTTCTTCTCCTTTGCAGGATCGTGTTTGACTGCAGAAATCTACATCCATATTCTTCCGACAGCAAAACGAGACGAATTGCCTCAAGAGAAGAGCCAATTACCAGCAAACCCTTAAAGTATATGCAGTCCGCGCAGAATCACCGTATACCGTGATATGTCGGCTTCCTATAGGCACATTGGGCTTCAGATGCAGACAGACAAACAAACACAAAGACACACTGACACACTGACAGGCAGACATACTGACAGACAGCATACTGACAGACAGACTAACTGACTGACTGACTGACACTGACACGGTACACGGTGATTCTGCGCCGACTGACTGACTGAAAGACTGACGGGTAGGCGGACGGACAGACAGCGGACTGACGGACAGGACAGACAGACAGGCAGGCAGGCAGGCAGGCTGAGGACAGACAGACAGGCAGGCAGACAGGCAGACAGACAGACAGACAGACAGGCAGACAGACAGACAAACATGCAGAGAGACGACAGAGAAGCGGGTACAATTACCTCGCTTGCGGCAATCATTTCAATGCACCACACTACATCGCATAATCGACACAAGATATTTTGGTTGTTCGTGTGGCCTACATTGCATATAGCCTACGTCCAGTATCATTATTTATTAGGTCATGTAGGCCTATTATAGGTTCAGCTGAACTCCGTAAAGGTCAATATAGTTAAATAAAAGGCAATCTAAATTGCAGGGCTATTTCGGTCTAATTTGCAATATTGTATTCCATCGCATTCCATCATTCTATTCTGTTCTATTCTACTATAGCCTACATTACAGGCTTATTACACATGATTATAAGATTATTATATTACACATTATAGGTCTTTTACATTATATTAGGCCTACACTACACTATACATTACGTCATATCAAATCACATCACTTTAGATTAGGCCAAATTCTGTTGTATTATGTTCAGTGTTTCCGTTAGAATCCAAAAAGAAGACGTAGAATTTTTGGACATAGCTCATGTCATGTTTGTTTGTCCGATAGCGCATTGGATAACATCTGGTTATTATTTTATTATTATTATTTCGAGCCCCGTTATTATTATTATTATTTGTAGGCTTATTATTAGCGCTATAGTTGTATTACACTCTGTTACTGTTCTGTTAGTAGTTAAGTCATATGTTTCAATTGCATATAGATTCATGTCAAATGTACAGTTGCAGTTATGTTCAGTCAAGCGCTTAATAAAGAAAAAGATTATTATTATTATTATTTATTATTATTATTATTATTATTATGTCTTTTGCCTATTAGCCTACATCGAAATTTTTTGACGTATTGGACGTTTTTTCGGACGTAAAAACAGCCATTTGGGCGTTAACGGAAACACTGATTGTGTTACATTGTCTCAATTACATTCAATTATTCCTGCGTCACCGCAACAAGAACAGTCGACTGTGAACAAGCATGCAGTTGCTTCGCCATTCGCTGAATCTATGTGAATTCGTTAATTCTTGTTTATTCCCTTTGCTGAATGCGACGAAGAAATTACCTGATAACTTATTTCTTTTTTGCCACAGCAGTCCTCTACAGACTACAGCGCACTATTAGCATTAAAAGCGGCACCAACATTGCGCCTACGGGTAATCACCACAGCGCCATAAAATAGCAGAACGAGCAATTGTCTTAGATATATTGGAATCGGTGCTGTCAGCTACTGGACCAGCAGGCAGCTCTGCAGCTTCTGCGACAATCTGCTTCAGAAACAGACAAAGGGATGCTGGCACACTGCAGTGTGCAGGGGATTGCGTTGCCCATCTTCAAAGCTTCTTTTATTGTGTCCAATATATATATAGGATCTCCTGGAATTAATGCTGACGCTAAAGGGTAGTCTACTGTGGCTACAAAGTGGACATGAATCGTGCTTTATGCAGCCCACGCGTCTACATTAATTACAGCTTGACTTTCATCGCAGACCCTGTTGGTTGTGCAGGCGAGATCTTCTAATACTGCTCCCATTTGGCGTGAATGCTACGCTGGGTCATGCGAGCAAGCACTATCCACAGTTTTACGACATCTTATGGCAATGAAGGCCGTTGTCGTTGGCAGAAATTGTTTTGAACAGTTCTCACCGTTTGTATGTCATAATACAGATCTTTTGAGTTGTAAAAACTAGCACGAGATGCGAAATCTCTTATAGGCATATACTCAGTTTTGACGCGAAACAAGAGCAGGCAGCAGGTAGTGATTAGAATAAAATCGTGCTAACGCACAGGGTTTATTTACATATGGATGATATGGCTATGTATAAGTAGAAACGGTGGACAGAGAAAGAAGACAGTAGTTTTCGACTTAACGGGAAATATCATTTCATATGAAAGCGCGTACATGCAATTCGACAGCTCTCTTTCACATGATACCGGAGATAGAGACGCCGTTTGGATAGCTCTCTTTCACAAAATAACAGAAGGATCTTTTGGAAATCTCTCTTTCCAGCGCAATTATAGGATGTCGGTATACCATGAAGTGAAATTCGATTCCCCCCTCCTCCTCTTCTTCCTTCGCCTCCTAATCGCCACTGACATCATCTGATATAACATTATGATACATCATCTTTCGTACACTATCCACACAAATCCGCTTCAGGCTTACTGAAGAAAATTCGTAAATGATCATGCAGTTAGCATGAAAGCAAAATGCGAAATGGCCGATGTAGTTCCCATCGCGGGTCGTTACTTGGCTGTGACGGCTGGTATTAAATTCAATCTATCATATACGTGCACCGTTTCGCCAATAAGAAGCACAACTCTATGTGTCCAGTAGAAAAATCAATTACACGCTCCAACAACTATTACCATTAATTTTTCCTTAAAGGTGCATATGGATGAGGCATGTATGTCATCACATAACATCATGGGCGTATTTAGGGGTTAACGGGTTCCCTTCCCCAAATATATTGCCGAAATTGTTTTTCTATGCTTTTATATGCGAAATACAAAAAACTCAACTTTTGCGACCATGTCCATGCAATGGAAACCCCCGAAATTGTTTCTTGCTACGCTTCTGCATAACATATATTTAATGTAATGTAGGCTACAAGGCTGATTACGGCTTGGTTTCGGGCAGAATTATCGGTTGATGCACTGTGCATTAGAGTACCGACGCGATGGAAATTCCAAATTACATTTACAATCATGTAATGTTACAAAACATTTATATAACGCCTTTAAAGCTCCTCCCAAAGCGTTGCTTACATGCACGGCTTTCTAAATAAGTGCGACCTTAGCCTTAGGTGACCAGAAAGGTACGTTGACCTGAAATAAGTGAAGCAATACAAAAATTTGCAGGAAGACTGCGCTCCAATTAGAGGATGGTCTGGTGCACGAGAAAGCCCGATGATCTTGTTTCCATTTTCGGAAGCGCCGCACCTGCAAATATCCACAGCAGCGGAGAGCAGGCATCGGCGACCCATAACTAATATAGAACGCTAAACTCTTTGATAGCCTATATGGCAACACAGTGCCAATAATCGTGGATCGTTTAATTAGGAGCGACGGTCTGGAATCGAATCCGCTCCTCCATAGGAAGCCAGCTAGTGCATGCGGTGTTCCTGGCATACATTCAGATACGACTGACGTACGAATGATCCGCCTGGAAAAACTCGCGGAAAAATAAATAAATAAATAATAATAATAACCATTAGCGAAGACCAGCCATTTTCCAAATAACGCTCCAAAAATAATTTAATGATTAATAATAATAATAATATTATATATTATGTTTACCCGAGGTAGGCCCAATTAAGTGGCAACAGAATTTATCTGTACCTGTATCGCATCCGTTACCTGGAAACACGGGCGATATACGATCGACTACTCCAGCGGAACACGTCGAAGACTTTTGACTCTATACTCTATAAGAATTATAGACACTGCTGATGATGGCCATAGGCCTAATATTATGGTCTTTCATTTTGGATTGGTTGACCAGCTGAGCTCCAGTCTCCAGGTAGCGTGCTTGTACTGCTGGACTTGACTTCTGTTACCTCAAACCAAGTACTTGTTAAGTGGATCCTTTGAGGTAAAGAGGCTGCAGAATGTTGCTAGTGGCACTGTGCACTGAACGCTCGAGTGGGCAGAAGTCGTGTTATTCAGACGAACAGATTGCAGTTGTTTTTATTAGGCCTAATTCACGACTTTTACGATATCTACCGGGTGTCTTCCAATTAGTGACACGGTGGCCGACTGGTTAGAGTGGTTTGCCTCGTCCGGGGCGGTTACTGTACGACGTGTAGGGACCGTGAGCAAGTCCTTCGCGCACAATTGCTCTGCAATATAATTGCATCTGCGCTGGTTAGACGTGTGCACTTCTGAGCTTTGGTCCACCTTTGGAAGAACGGCGATATCAAATGCAGTTGTATTGTATTGTATAGTTTGTTTTCGACGTGCGTGAAGTGTTAATTGTAGAAGGAATAAAGGAAGGAAGGAAGGTGTCTATGTTGACTTATATTAACAATTAACATATTATCAGCACGCTTGCAGTAGGCTATACGTCGATCTGCTTTGAGTAATTTCAAGCTTTATCTTCGTGCTGAAAACACATTTCACCAGAACTCAGCGCCAGAGCTCATGCCAAAACTATGGAAACTATCCGACACAGCTATCGGCTCACCAGCTCTGCTCCTCTCGCAATTTCTGCGAAGGCCTTATGTTCAAAACTGTATACAGTTCTTATCAAACATCCTATCCCAATTCTTCTTAAGGCTGGCTTATTAGACTTGTTCTTACAGGATTGCCGATACTGGGGTCTGCCGTAGGGCTGCCAAATTTTGATTTTGCCATTCCGGGACGCCCGTAGTCACTCGATATGCCGTTACGGTTTTTGGATCTAATATATATGTCCCCGTCATTGTAGGCCTATGTTAAGAATGTTGCGTCGTTCATAATGCTGAGCACTCTCTAGCAAAAAAACGTTGGAAACGGGAACTGATCGCAGGACCTAATGTTATAAGTAACTGAGTGTCAGTGGATATTCTAGTTTTGAAGACTTAAACCTAGCGCTGTCGAACATCCGATGTTGGAAGGAACAGTGTCAAGGAAGTGATAGAACGCAGAATGGAAAATTCATCGTACAAGGAAGGTCGAGTTTATTGTGCGAAAAAAAAGAACAATATTAAATTCTGGTGAAGTGGATATCTACACCAAATTCCGGGACAATTTGGAATCAATCCGGGACACGGAACGCACTAGGCCGATTCCGGGACCGTCCCGGCGAATCCGGGACGGTTGGAAGCCCTAGTCTGCCGGAAGGAAGGACGAAAGGAAGGAATTGAAGGAAGGAAGACCGCGGTATAGGAAGGCCTAATAAGGAAACCCCGAACGAAGGGGCCTCTTAAACCTCTCGATCTAAAATGTGGACATTATAGCCCTCACGGAGCAATTAAGTTAAGGTGAAGGAAGGAAGGCTTAATTGGAAGGAAATCATACTTGGAAGGAAGGAAGGAAGGAAGGAAAGGAAGGATCAAGGAAGGAAGGAAGGAAGGAAGGAAGGAAGATAGAAGGAAGGAAGGAAGGAAGAAAGGAAGGAAGGAAGGAAGGAAGGAAGGAAGGAAGGAAGGAAGGAAGGAAGGAAGGAAGGAAGGAAGGAAGGAAGAAAGGAAGGAAGGAAGGAAGGAAGGAAGGAAGGAAGGAAGGAAGGAAGGAAGGAAGGAAGGAAGGAAGGAAGGAAGGAAGGAAGGAAGGAAGAAAGGAAGGAAGGAAGGAAGGAAGGAAGGAAGGAAGGAAGGAAGAAGGAAGGAAGGAAGGAAGGAAGGAAGGAAGGAAGGAAGGAAGGAAGGAAGGAAGGAAGGAATGAGGCTGTCAAATTACGTCGAGATTACGATTGTCGCTGAATTCTGCTCTTCTCCTTATCTGTGTGACTATAATACAGACACCTGTACGACGATATAATTATATATTCGCGGCTTAAGAACACCTGTTCATCGAACCATACGCGGAATATACGCCTATATTCATTCATTCATTCGGGAATTATACAATGACGCATTAGGGTATATTCGATCCCGTTATAGATAAGCTACATATAGCCCTATACATACAATACTGCTGTCAATCAAACATTTAAACACGAGTATTAATTAATCTATTCAATTATTCTATCCACAGAGGCTCATATCAACCAAATATCACCGTTCTACAAGAGCACGTTCACAAATTGCAAACTGAAAACTGAAAACACTCTTCTTTCACAAACTGCCAACCGTTTTTTATCTTGATTTCACCTAACATACTGATTTTTTGACTGTACTATACAATAATTATTATGCAATCGCTTTCCCGATGTCACAGATGCCCACGGTGCCCACCGCTTCTTAATATTGAAAACAACAGAATGGGAATAAGACACTTCCGTTCTTAAAATCTTGGTATATTTTTGGTCTTTGGTTTTAACCAATGCTTTCTAAGCAGTGCTATCGCTCCTTGGGAATGTTCCCAAGATCTTGGGATTTGGGGTTTTTCTTTGCCAGTTCTTAGCTCAGCATTTTTGTGAACAATAATGTAATTGTTAACACGCATTTCATATTTCATCGCAACGTTTTACTTTTCAGTAACTTGGGAATGTTTGGTAAACTTTTGGCCATTCTTGGGAATTGTTTGGAAGATCTTGGGAATTATTTCTGAAAATGGAGAGTGGTAGCACTGTTTTAAAGGATTCTCTATTTACAGAAAATGAAACTGGTGCCAAAAAAATGTATAATTTTTATCATTTGCGGTTCGTGGGCGTTCCAATCGTCACAAGACGTCTAATAAGAGTTACGAGTCCTATAAATTATTGTCTGATGGTTTTTTGTTATGCTGTGTAGGGCAATTCGATTTTACTGAGCCTGGAATCAGTCAAATTAATATTTACAGTGAATTTAAATTAGCTCGTGCTGAGGAGGCGTGCTCAAGAGGAGGCAAATTCACAGTTCAAGGATTTCGCTGAACAACTGTTTTTCTAAAGCTGACAGAGGAAAAGATTTGGATTTAAAATGCAATGGTCGTGTAGTTTGGCTTTCTGATCGAGGGGTGAGTTCACTAACCTTTAGCATCATATGGCCTTTTCACAGAGATAATAATCCAATCGTCATAAGAATAATAATAATAATAATAATAATATAAATTATTGTCTGATGGTTTTTATTATGCTTTGTAGGGCAAATCCCTGAAGACTGAGGCCTGACCCTCAGACAAATTTCCTGCTCCTTATAGCAATTTTTCATAAATCCTGAGGGATCCTTGATGACCTCGGGTAAAAAAAACAGATAAAAGAATAATAATTAATAATAATAAGACGAGATGGGCAAATTACTTGGAAAAATGTAACTGAATTACAAATTACAAATTACAAATTACTTTGGGACGTGAAATGTAATTTCAAAATACATGGGAAATGTAATTGAATTGCAAAATAACAAATTATAAATTGCGCAATTTCAAGTAATTTCAATTGCGTAATTTCAATTACTGTCCATCCCTGCCTTTTCAGCTGTTTTGTTATTGTTCTATATCTGATTTAAATAACTAAGCCTAATTAAAGGAGCAGCGTTCTGCCTGCCCCTATTGATTGATTAAACGAAAAGACAATGATACAATAATGATAATAATAATCTTAGGTCTGTTCAGGCAAATCCTGGATGGTTGGCAGCCCAACCAAGTCATTGTACTAGCGGATCAACAACTCACTGCCGTATCTAGGTCAACAACCATATAATTATTATTATGACTAGCATGCTTGTAATTTTTAATTCATGTTCATTTTCACTTTTAATCTTCATATTCACATCCAAAACTAAAACATTTCCAATGTCATAAACCCCAACAATAGTTATCTGAAACACCCGTATGATATTCATATCAAACACCAATATATCATTGTGGCAATTTTTAAAACTTCTCATTGTAGTGGACTTCATGGTAAGAAATTGCAAGTTGACCTGGGCATACTCCTCCCCATCACAAACCAAGGTGCTTCCAACACCATACACTTCACTTGTGCAACTATCTAAAACACCCATCCAATATCTATGCTAAACACCCACATCTCCACACTGATAACCCATCAAACTTCCCATTTCTGTACAATTTAGTCATTATTGTAAGAAATGTTTCAAATTCATTAGCAAAAGTGATTATAGTTAAGGCTTGAACTGGTACTCTCCATGTTACAAGCCGAACTCTAACAAATTGGTTGGCGTTTCCCTCTAGTAGTAGTTACGAACCAGCATCATCCAACTCAACAAATGAGTCACCATGTTTCAAAGATTTAAGCCATTAAAATGTCTTAAGTAGCTGTGTGGTGTCCAGTATTAGAAATTCAGTTTTCGATAGGTTAAGGAGATTTTTGGCTGTAATCCAGGACTACACCTTAACCCTTTGCCCCTGAATTCCCATTGCAATATTTTCATAACCCGGCGCTCCCATGCGTCATGGGTGGCGAGACAGATATATCGGTTTATCGGGGATAAGTAACGGACACTCAAACCGATATATCAGTTTCTCGGGGCGAGAGGGTTAAAGGCAAAGAGCAACAGCTGCACAGACAAACAACAAGAAAAACTGTTAAATGAAATGTAGATTTGAGCATCATCAGCACAGAGATGTAAAAGGAATGAGATCATAAAGACGCTGCAAGCGGCATGTAATACTGACAAAATACGAGTGTCTAGGTTGAGATGGTACAGTCATGTGATGAGAAGAGAGGATGAAAGCTGTATGAAAAGAATTATGAGAGCAGACTCAGCAGAGGTCACCGGACGCTGCAGTCGGGGATGACAGAAGAGGAGATGGGGAGCTATGAGACAACAAGACCTGAGGTTTCTTGGATTGAAGCAAGAAGGTACTAGTGACAGAAACAAGTGGAGAAGAAGGATTCGTGTGGCTGACTCCGTCATCATCTGGGAGGGATTAATTGAAGTTTGAAGGAAAGAGAGACAGAACGCTTGGCTTTCAGTGGCGCTTTAACAGAACAGAGACAGACAGGACAGACAGTGACAGACAGACAGACAGAGAGACAGACAGAGAGAGGCAGGCAGGCAGACAGACAGACAGACAGACAGACAGGCAGACAGACAGACAGACAGACAGAGAGAGAGAGACAGAGGGAGGGAGGGAGAGGGAGAGACAGACAGACAGACAGACAGACACAGACAGACAGACACAGAGAGACAGACACAGAGAGACAGACACAGAGAGACAGACACAGAGAGACAGACACAGACAGAGACAGAGATATTCCAGTACAGACAGAATATTAAATATCCCAGTCAAGCAGTGGTCCTACTGTTAGGTGTAAAATGTAGACAAAAGAGGATCAAGCAGTGCTAACCCTGCAGAAAATCACTTGTTAACAAAGCAATAGACGAATAATTAATTACCCTTTAAAAGTACTGATGAGTGCGTGGACTAGATAGGTAGCAAATGAAAATAGTACAATACCAGAAACCCCAAATCAGTGCTGGAGATCATGCAATAGATGAGGATGGTCCATTGCAGCAGACATGTCAAGAGCAACAAGTATTGTCACATTGCTGTTTTCTATAGAAGACAGGTTGGGTCTTTGGTATTTGTATAGGTTGGGTGTATGGTCATGGAAGCAAGTTATTTTGTGAGGGAGATTAGTGTGTCATTTTGCTTATGAGCCTGTCATATGTCTTATGTGTGCTATAGAATGGGTTGTTTAAGAAGTTGCTGTCAGTATATGGATTTTTAGTAGTTTTTGGTACAGTTATTGGATGGGTGTTTTGGGTGTTGTATAGGACGGGTAGGCTATATGATATTGGAAGTGCTTTATTTTATGATGGGGATGGAGTATGTCATTTTAGCTAGGGAACTTGCAATGTGTGTTACAATTAAGTCCAGTGCATTGAAGAAGAAGTTGCTGGGGTTTGCGTGGAGATGTGGGTTCTTGTGATCATTGATTGGTGAGCATATTTGGTAGGATTATGAGTGAAATTTCAGGCTTGGAAAATGTATGGACGGAGTATGGCATTTTATCAGACTTACATGTCAGTAATTTAATGATAATTTTAGTATTAGTTGGACTGTGAATGTTTGTGTGTGCTAAGGTCAAATGTGAATATGCCTTCTAAGTTCAAACTTGACAGACCTTCATCTAGGGTGCTGTGCATTGTGTGCTTTTGTTAAACTCGTCACCTGCAGGTCATAAGATAATGAACTGAAGCTAACACTGGTTATATCTACAGGCCTTTAGGTTGGAACGTTAAGTCACATGACTGTAAATACCGGTAATCATGAGACCCAGTCAAGGAATTTAGAATTTCCAGAAGCATGCTACTAATATCCGGGAGCAATTTACTGATTCTAATAGTAGTACATCAGTTATTGTCTTTGTGGCTTTACTGTGTTAGCTGTGCAGCAATTTGTAGTTTAATTATAGTTTCTGATTTTTCTGGATTTTCTAAGACATACGTTAGTACTGTAGTTATCTGATGTCAGTGCATCATTCCTGGATACTTCTTCAAAGGTAGGTTTTTAGTTTCACATATGTGTATGTGGGTCAGGAAAAGGGTCACTAATTTCTTCAGCCATATAAAAAAGTCTTGTAAGGTGTAAGGCTAAGGCAGTGTCTGGCAAACTTTTTAAACTCCTGGCACACTCAGCAGAGCAAATTTTTATTGTGGCACACCAATTAAAATTTATTAAAATTACAAAACCAACAGCAATGATTTCAGTTTGTCATATTTTAAGCTTGTCATTTATTTCAGTAATAGCGAAACTAAAGAGATTTTGAATTGACTAATCATCACTAATGTGATGAATGAGCTTGTTTATGAGAGCATATTAATTCAAGATGCGGTTCGATAGTTGACAAGCAGACACGCATTTCATCATCCACAATCTGTAGTCGCTCTCATTTTTTTTCAATTTCATTTCTGTTAGAAGAGAAAATCCAACTTCGCAGAGATATGAAGATCCAAACGGCAGCAAACGCTTGATTGCTTTAAATTTGTGCTCAAGTCTGGATATGGGCTTAGAATGGAGATATCTGTCTGTAAAAAAGCCGATAATTGTATTTATAAAATAATTTCTTATAAAGCGGATTTTAGGTTGCTCTCACGGTACACCTGAAATCTCGCACGGCACAAGTAATAACATATTTGGATATTTGAAGGAAAGTATTGGTAGCTAATAACTTTTTTTGTTTTTTATGTTTTGTTGTAGCATTTTGAAACATCTTCTATTCCTAGTCATTAGTTCGTTGATTGCTGTTTGTCAATCTGTGATGCAAAATTTTGCTGATGCTCCTTAGTCATTCCATCCTTGAAGTATCTGCTATTTGATACTTTACTCTTGTGATCTAATCTCAGACGCTTACGAAAGTTCACGAGGCTTTGACACTTGTTAATCTCACCTACACTCAGGGAATCAGTCGTGGACTTTGATCAAATAGTCCATAATGCTGGCAAACTAGTTTCTAATCTGTCAGATAAATTATCTTTGAGTTCTTGATTCTGTAGAACCGATCTGGAAAATCAGTATTTAATCCTTGCTCAGATCTTTTCACTGATGTTGCAATTTTCTGCACTTTGTCCTTGACCTGGGCAATCATTCAGCAACCCTGATTGGTCACTCCATAACCTAGTTTATTATTCAACCCCAACGGTCTGCGATGATGTCGGATCATGATGCGGATGAACAGTATCCAGGTCGGTTGCTGCAGCAGGCAGCCATTTACAACAACATTGAGCTGATGGATTCGTTGCTTCAGGGTCCTGAACGGCAACACGTCAACGCCCAAGACCCCTTCGGACGCACTGCACTCTACACGTCCATCACGAACAACAGCTATGAGTGCAGTGAAAGGCTGCTTCTTGCAGGAGGTAAAACCTTCATGTCAGCCATTTGTATCAGTGTTCAGGGTTCAAATCCTGAAGCATCTAAGTAAGTAAGCCATTTATTGACAGAGCATCAAATACCATCAGATCACAAGAATCACAGTAATCAGTACAAATTCAAGAAAAAATTCCAGTAGATGCACAAGTCAAAAGGTCAATCCAAAAGGGTCATATGGACCTGCTGCGCTGGATCGACCTTTTTTTAGGTATCTAAGTACCAGAACCTGGTTATAATCCATCTTTGGGAGTCATTATAAAATGCTTTAAATCATTATATTTAGCCATCTTGTACAGTGAACAGTTTGCTGGATGATTGTAGCGCTGGGATGTGGCTTAAAGTCTTCCATGTTTTGAAAATCCTTGTGTTGGGACGATGGGCTATTCTTTAGTGCAGAATTTCTCAGCTCATCATTGATTGATGTCTAATCATTGAATAGTGGGGCTATATAAATATAAAAACATAAATGACCATGAATGTATCTAGTAGGAAATTATTGTCTAGTTGTAAAAAAAACTGACGGGTTGTTTAACCACAAAATTGACAGCTCTATAGGCTTATCAAAATTGCAGTATGTGATTGTCTTAACTGAGCTACTCTCACAAAACTGATTTATAGAAATGGCGGAATGTTATCTGGTGAGAACACAGATAGGCCTAATTGTCTGGTGGTTTATCAAGTATGTTTGCCCTATGTTACTGAAATCTGGAGAATATGATTCTGGTATGATCACAGTTAATGTGGCTCTTGCTGGTAGCTAATTAATAGTGTGTCCATTTTTAGTAATTTGATAAAAAAAAGTCTGTCAGTATATGAGTTTTAATGTGCTTTGATACCAGACAGTTTATGTCCATGAGCATTCTAGCTTCACTGACTGTCTGCTATTAGCATTATGTTGGAATAGTGCACCAGAGACTCGTTAACTCACTACATAGAACCCCAAACAGTTCAGCTGTAGTAAATGTGCTCATTATTACAGGAACTGGTTTAAAGCATTTTATAATGACTGCCAAAGATGGGTTTTAACTAGTTTCTGGTACTTAGATACCTAAAATAGCTTTTGACTGCAGTTAAACTTGCGAGCTGAAGGTTCTTCTAACAAGGTGTCTGCTTTGACTAGTCCTGGAAATATGCATGCTTATACAACATAGTACAGCACAGTATAAACCAGGGTGGCCAACCTTTTTTGGCCTACGGGCCACTATAATTGTTGGTAAGCTCGCTGTGGGCTGCAAGTGTTTGTCCCTACGGCCTCGAAAGAAATACAAATGTTTATTTCATATGTTTAAAAGAAGTAGAAAAACAGGTTTGACTACACTAGGTCACTAGAACTTACAACACTATTTTTTTAGTGTTTTAGACATTATCATGCAGTGTTGTAGTATAGGTCTAAGCAGGCGTAAAATAAGACAACAAATTTATTTACGAAGGGGTCATGCGGGCCGCCAATCAACAACCCACGTGCTACATGTGGCCCGCGGGCCGCAGATTGGCCATCCCTGGCCTGGTATAAACTGAAATTTGGTTATGCCTGCCATTGTGAAGACCTGTGCACTTTGCTTATGCAGATAGCTGCAATATAGTGGAGTGACGGACATGGTGACCCAGGCTTTGTGTGAAAAAGCTGCAATATAGTGAAATGAAGTCCATGGTGACACAAGCTTTGTGTGAAAATGACAATTCATTGTTGAATCATACAAGACATAACTTTGAAGGGAAGAAGTTGTCTATTGTTCGATTGCTATTGTCTCTGCTCTCCAGGATGCACACAGATGAATATAATGATAGTTGTTGTAATTAGCAACTTCTGTAGTTCCCGTGTCTAAAGCACAAGGCATCCACTGATGGCTTGCCTAAACGAAGCCATAATCAGACCAGTATCCAGAATATCAGTCGTCTAAGGCTGAGCAGCTGGATGTGGTGGATAAGCCGACTGAAAAGAGTGAGTTTTAAGTTTAGACTCAAATGACGAAAAGACTGAGCTGAACGAACAGCCGCAGGAAGAAAGTTCCAAAGTTTAGGTTTTGCAAAGAACAGTTGTAGTGGCACAACAATAGTTTAAATAATGAAAAGTTTGAGGGATGAGTATTTAAAATATTGCGTTGGGCCAGAGTATAAAATATGAGCTCCAATTTGAAGAAATCCTGTGCTGTACAGGAAGCCAGTGTAAAGACTTAAGGTGAGGGTAATGAAGATGATAGAGTTATGTAATAAATTAGTTATTGCCATAGTTGTTGATTCTATAATTATGTGAATTAGTAATCATGCAGGTGGAGGCAAATGGTGATTTGACTCGGTCAGTTGTAAGAGTCTTGAATAAACTTATGTTTAGTACATGATGTTATATCAAAGATGGCACTAATCTGATGCTGGTTGTTTTTCAGCTGATGCTAACATTGCTTGTGGTCTGCAGTGTGGTGGAATGGTAAGATAGTTCAATTTTTAATTAGACTGTTTTACATTGTACCTTCTAGAAACGCATTCAATGCAAGATATATTTTGGTAATATTTGTTGCATTTGAAAAGTTTCAGTATATACTGGTAGTAATTAAGGATCTCGCTGGTGGCACTTCCAGTTGCTATAAACATTCATTCTGAAGGAATGTGTACTTTTCTCGGGTTTAAGCCATTTGCTTTCAAAGGTCTCATGTATTTGGGGATGTATTGCATCAGAGTCTGTTCCTGTGATGCTTACCGAGTGAACTGTATGAAAATTTACTTGGTTTTTGATGAATTTACTAACACCTGCAATCATCACCGCCTGTGTGGCAAGTGTAGTAAGTAAAGCTCCCATATCCATGTAGGATGTAGGGGGAACGTGCTCATTTCCTTCCCTTCACCCCTTGAGCCGGCAATGGACAAATCCCTAGGTCCTGGACAGGGAACCAGCGCATCACAGGACGACATAAATTTACTTCCCAGCATGAGCTGGTTCCAAATTAACCTGCTCGGCAACAGAGGCATGTATGTGCAAACAACTTGCCCAGGATAGTTACACTTGGAGCTGAACCCACAACCGCATGATTCAAGGGCAAGCATGTTACCAATAGACCACCGTGTCACGCACAGTGTAGCCTGCCAGGGAATCAGTACCTCATGGAGATCCTTAAATAGACATGCATGCACTTAAATCTTTTTGACTAATTAGCAGAAAATTCACATTCTTACATTTTAAAGCTGAACTATTATCTATTGAACACATACAATGAATAAGACTTGATTGATTGTTGTACTTTAATATGGTTATGTTACAACTGTGGATGTTATAATTTGTTATGTTTTTTCAATTTTCTGTTGCAAAGTTTTGCTTTTGCTTCCATTGTTTGGCTATGGTATAGTCCTAGCAATGTTAATTAGGTTTATATATACGTGTATAATAATATTGATCATAAAAATCGCTTATTGATCATAACAAAAGCGCTTAGCCATCTGTAACTGTAATAATGGATAAAGGGACTGCCTAGCACTGGGGGATTTGTTTATCCTTTAGGGCTGTCCTGTTGACGTCAACAACAGATTAACTTTGGTTAACTTTCTGTATCATCACCAAGTTGATTTCTTCTTGTAGGGTTTCTGTTTTTGTTGTTGTTGAGTCAATAAACGGCTGATTGATTGATTGATTGATTGATTGATTGATTGTTTGATTGATTGATTGATTAATTGATTGATTGATTGATTGTTTGATTGATTGATTGATTGATTGATTGATTGATTGTTTGATTGATTGATTGATTGATTGATTGACATTAACTTGCAGATAGTTCTCTTAGTTCTCTATAATTTCTAAAGGCACTGTACTAGTTTAGCATAAGCTGTAGGCCATGTGGTTAAGCTGCATTTAACATTTAAGCTGGGGCCCGATAGCGCATTGATAACACACTGGCATAGAGAGCGACAGGTACCGAGATCGAGTCCCGTGATTGCTTTGTAGGCTGCTATTAGCACTTGATTGAGGCTGTCTGTTCTGTTAGTAGTTAAGATTTATGTCTTCTGTCATTTGTGTTCTTGTGAATTGTTTCAATTGCATAACTGTAACCGGTTGCGGTGTGTCAACAGGATTGTTTCAGTAAAGAATATTATTATTATTATTTCTGATTTCTCTTCGTTTTCAGTCTCCAATGCACGCTGCTGCTCTTGACAACAAAGACCAGTTTGTTCGTTTGCTCTTGGCTCACAGAGCAGACGTCAACAGGATGGATGCCAGTGGAGAGCGTCCACTTGCTCTTGCTCTGAAAAACCGAAGTACTGAATGTATTCTTATTATCAGGGAACAGCTTGGTGAGTTCAAACAAACTAATTGTAAAGCATATGTTTTTTTAATTGTGTTAATTGTTTTCATACTTATGATTTTCAAAGGAAATAAAAAAGACATTCACCTGTGTACTACGACCAATTGTAAAGCATGTTTGAGTAATGCCTGATTGTAATAGGGCGACCCTGTTAGCGGAACCTGTTGTTCCTCTGGGTCTTCCCATTGTCACTGAATTGCATGCTTATCTATTGCTGAATGTGGAACAGTTTGGTGAACAATCAAACATTGAACTGATTGATTATAGTTATGTGTTATTTTAACTTTTCTGTTAAGCAACTTTATTGTTGTGATCAGTGTTTCCGTTAACAACCAAATGGCCGTTTTTACGTCCAAAACGTCCACATTTTTCGGTGTGATAGCCAAAAGAAATGAGCTACGTCCAAAAATTCTAGGTCGGGGTGTAAATATGTCCTGTTTTTGGACTCTAATGGAAACACTGGCTGTTACAATTAGTAACTTTAAAATATCAATTAACTCTAATTGTGGCCGATGTCGATTTTGAGGTTTCCCAGAGACCACAAAGGGCTTGAATTTGCTAATGATATCGAGTCCTTAATGTACACCCGCTTAGTTCTGCCAAAAGATTTCTTGCGTATTGATACAAGTGTTGTTCAAATACTAAACAACTGATTGGAAGACTTAAGTGTTTCTGTATCTGCCGTATACGACAAAGTGAAAGCTTAAGAGACTGATAATACTTGACCTGTTATATTCTGATTGCCTACCAAACTGATAGTTACATCAGATAAGATAACATCATCTAAGCCCAGTTGGCCAGGTAGTTGAAAGAGATATGGTGCAATACAGATTCAGGTCCGGTAGGCGAGACAGCTTGTTGTGCATTATGGAAATTTCTGCCAGGTTTGAAAATTTATTTTGAGATTTCTGCTCGACCTGTGCCCCAACCACCTCAGCTACAATGACTGAATACTGTTGGTGGGAAGATGAGATGGACATTGGTGAGGAGAGGACTGTTCACCCACTTTCTTATGCCGAGGCTAAGAAAGGTTGGCTTAAGCGACTGCTTTTCTTCTTCCTCCTCCTCTTCCTCCTCCTCCTCCTCCTCCTTTCTCCTCCTTCTCCTCCTCTTCTCTTCTTCCTGTTCCTGTTCCGACTCCTCTCTCCTCTTACTCTTCCTCTTCTTCTTCTTCCTCCTCTTCTTCTTCTTCCTCTTCCTCTTCCTCTTCCTCTTCTTCCTCCTCCTCTTCTTCTTCCTTCCCTCCTCTTCCTCCTTCTCCTCCTCTTCCTCTTACTCCTCCTCCTTCTCTTCCTCTTCTTCCTCCTCTCCTCCTCCTCTTCTTCCTCCTCCTCCTGCCTCCTTTTCCTCCTTCTCCTCTTCCTCTTCCTTTTCCTCAGATTCTTCTTCTAATGGTAATGAGTTCACCTAATGGTATCTTACCTAATGCTTTAGGAAAGCCATAGCAATAGGTTATTTGATTAAGATAAGTTATTTAGTGCCATTGTTTAGAGTTTGGCCAAGCTGATGTTCAGCACACTGGCTATTGACTAGTATGTCGTCCATTGCATTAGATGTACGTGTTTAGGCATAAAAGCATACTGCTGTATTTCTTTGTTTCACAGAAATGAACCAGAAGTTGAAAGATTCCATAGAGAAAGGTCTGTTTGTTTAGTTGTCCCCCTATAGCTTCTTTTTCTTATAGTAGACTTTATACCTTTTTCTTCATCATAATATTTTAGGTATTATAATTAGCTATGTATCTAATACGGTTTTTGGTGTCATATATTTAAGACTTAGGTAAACATGAATAAATATGAAATGTATAATTACTTAATTTTATTAGCTTGTCCATATATATGCATATAAAACTGATGTAATAATGATAAAAGTAATAATAATAGTAGGAATTTTATTTCAGACAGTAGAACATCTCCACCCCATCTATCTTTATTCCCTCTGTAGCTGAAGTTCACACCATCTGATTTTTCCCAATGTCTTCTGGGGTCTGGACTCTTCTGTCTTTGATAAGGTGCAGTCATTCAGATGCCTAGTTTCATAAACGATATAGATTTTAGAATTATTTGTCTATCTGGTTTTCTGTTTCTGGTTAGAATTCTGTGAAGCATGTGGTTCAGGAAATCTTGACGAAGTTCGGAATATATTGCAAAGGATGATCCTATCTGAAGAAGATGTTATCCGCTTAGTGGACACTCAGGACCTTCTCCACAAGTAAGCATTTGTTGTAGTATCCTCCATTTAATTTTTCTGGACCTCTTCCCTATTTATCAATTTCTGCTCTCTGCAGGGGATGAATGACCATAGGCTGCAGATTTTCCTAATTTTAACCATAAATATTTATTGTTTTCGTGGTAAGTATCTTTATGTATGTTTAGTACCTTTTAGATACCTCACAAAGCACTGCCTTCACCAGCTTTAATGATGTTGAAGTCTCCGCTTTCTCACTTCGTAGCTCAAATTCACTTCATTCCTTCAAAAAGCAGCTCAAAACTCACTATTTCTCCTTGGCTTTCAAGCAAATGGATATCTAACTGCATCTTCCTCTGGCGGCTGACTATCCGCGCCTCAGATTCACATTTTGGTGTGACCTTGAACGCGTTACAAATTTAATTAATTAATAATAATAATAATAATAGTAATAGTAATAATTAAGAGCAAAAGTTAATCAGTAAGTGAGACAGCAAAACATCAACTGATTCCATATGTAATGTAAAGCTGTGCTAATTTTTCAAGACAGTAAAACTTCAGCCCACATCAACTGATTCTATATGTAATGTAAAGCTGTGCTAATTTTTCAAGACAGTAAAACTTCAGCCCACATCAACTGATTCTATATGTAATGTAAAGCTGTGCTAATTTTTCAAGACAGTAAAACTTCAGCCCACATCAACTGATTCTATATGTAATGTAAAGCTGTGCTAATTTTTCAAGACAGTAAAACTTCAGCCCACATCAACTGATTCTATATGTAATGTAAAGCTGTGATATTCATGAGGAGTGTAAGGCACTCATTTCCTTCCTCTGGCAATGGATGAATCAAAAGGTCGTGGACATGGGACCAGTGCATCACATACCATTTACCTCCCAGCTACCACTGGTATCAAATTCTACTCTTGGTTACAGAGGCAGGTGTGCATAAACAACTTGCCCATTGTCATTACTGGGAGTCAAAACCTCAACAACACAATCTGCGTTCAAGCGTATTACCTATATAGACCACCATGTTGCACGGTGGTCTATCTGTTGCACTCTGTGTGTATTCTATATAAATGCTTGAAGTGGTAAGAAATTGCATGTTGATTTACTTTGTTTTTGTAGAGCATGTGAGAATGGCCATTTGAAAATCTGTGAGCTGCTTCTCGAGGTGGGCGTTGGGATAAAGCTTCAGCCCGCAACTGGTTATTCGCCCCTCCATGTGGCTTGTGTTGGAGGCCATGCCAAATGTGTCAGTGCTATCTTAAAAGTAAGGAATATTATTGAAGTCAACCAAGTTGTGTTAGCTGTGGTTTTATTATTGATACACACTACTACAGCTCTTTTGAAAGGTGTTGTATATTTTATGTCCAGAAAAATTCCATGCGTGCCTTAATGTGCTAGCAATTCCAGATTAGCGTTTTGCGTGCGAACGTTTTTGCCGAATTCTAATATAACAAAAGCAATTGAAGAACAGTATGACTTAGTATAAGCAAGTTAAAGAAAAAAAATTGTCATTGTCATGTGGTGATTCCTTGGATTTGAACCTTAGTTGCAGAGGTAAAGGCTAAGTCATGACCATTTGTTCCATTGTTAAGATTAATGCTATTGTTGTCAGTGTAAATGTATGCGTTACCAGGTTAGTGGAGTATCTTTGTCATTCTAAATGCCATCCTGAATTCCATTGTCGGATGTGGTGGGGGGGGGCCTGATAGCCTTGGATAACACACTGGCACAAAAACAAAGTGCAACATGAAACTGAATCATAACAAGATCAATGAAATGATAGTCACACGGCCCAGGAAGAGGCTAGATGAACCACCAACAACACCGGGACTAAACAGGGTGGACCAAATGAAAATCTTAGGGGTCATCATGTCTAAACACCTCAGTTTCGATCTACAGTAGCATAAACGCAAAGGCTAATGCTATTGTTGTCAGTGTAAATGTCTGCGTCACCAGGTTAGTGGAGTATCTTTGTCATGTTCTAAATGCCATCCTGAATTCCATTCCCTGTCCGATTGGACAATGAGATGGTTATTGGAGCGGTTCTTCGATTATCATTATTCTTATCATGTATGTTGTGTGCCATGTGCAAGTAAAGACTAACTAAGTTACAGACTGACTTACATTAGTGTATGTTAAGGTGTCTGTACTGTTAAAAGACCCGTCACTTTCAAAGTTATAATTTTTTACTCTTGAGATGGCTTAGTTCAGTTAAAGTTAATGGATATAGTTTTGCAAGAAATAGTTATCGCTATTTAGAACAAAAGATGAAAATGACAACTAATTATTTTCATTCATGTGCTACTATATATCAGTAGTCACTCATGTGCTACTATATATCAGTCTTCAGAGATAAGGTCCTGAGTCCACTGTATGAGAAGGGCTTAAGTTAGTCTAGCACCTACACCTGAACTTGTTAGTCTCTGAGTAGCAAGCTTCTGCAAACACTATGCTTCTGGCTGGTTTAAACACCGAGCTAACTTGTCGTGGAATAAGATACACTGATTAAATTTTTGCACCAGGGTTTGTCCAGTATGGACGTGGCTTAGCCAATAGCCATTCTGTTTCTGTTTAACATATGATTGAAATTTATTTGTAGTTCTGGCCCAATCAGATTGAAATACAGACGCTGGATGGCAGTCATCCGATCCATCTTGCTTGCATCTACGGTCATCTAGAAGTCGTTAAAATCCTCGTTGATTTTGCATGTGTGAAACGCTCAACTTCTGATGAAGAAAGTTCCAAAGCCGTGGCACTCGATGTCCGAGACGGTCACCACAGAACTCCATTACACGTCGCTGTAGCGAACAACCGGTTGGAAATTGTAGAGTACATTCTAAGCGTCCTGACTTCACGACCATTAAGTAGTTTTGACGGTGGTAGCTCAGAAAAAAGTTCTCATTCTCACCAAACGAATGAGAAGAGAGTATCCGGTGATGTCGGGAATGGATCAAAACGAGCCAAGACCGAGAAAGCTTCCTGCTCGCGTCAGTTGAGCAAGGAGCTGCTTAGCGGGATAGATGTGGATGTGGAGGATGGTGAGGGCAAAACTTCCCTCCATTTTGCGGTCCTTGGCAATGAGAAAATGGCTTATCTGGATGTAGCCGCAATCTTGTTACAACACAGGGCCGATCCCAATAAACCGCTGTTAAAAGAAGACGGCTCCGTCTCTTCACCTCTCATGGAAGCATTTCGACGTTCTGATCGAGCTCTAATGGAACTTCTGTTACGATACAACGCCAGGGACGACGATCTTCGGATCATGAGAGCTGCCACGGAGACGGGAGACGATGAGATGATCGGAGTCATGATCCAACACCAAGCGTACCTTGATCTTGAGTATAGGCCAAACTATCTGGCACTCGTGCAGTCACAGCATAAGGTTGGAAATTTGAACAGTGTTGATGTTGATATGTCACGATCAATGTCATATGGTGCATCTGGGATTAACATCAGCTGGCATTCATTAGGCCTCAAGAAACTTAGTGACTTGTGGGTGATCAAAGCATGTGGTAATCAGCTGAAGAAGCTTCATGCATGCCCAGACTGGGTTCTTGGAAGTGGACCGGCTACGATGATTTTCTTAACACGAATTGATATTTCAAAGAATAACGTTGAATTTCTTCCGACGTTTCTCTTTGAACTTCCAAGTTTGAGGTTGCTTAATGCCTCCGACAATAAGGTTTGTGTTTCAAATTGCCATTAAAATATTGTAATAAAATTAAGCTGATTGTAGACTGGTATTTAATTAGTTGATTTTCGCTTGCTTGATCAGTAGTGTTTAAAAGTTATTTAAAACTCTGAAACTAAATAAAACTATGCTTTTGATGAAGGAAACTACTAAATTTTGGACTTTTAGTCTAAGTAATATATTTATGAAACAATTTTTGGAACTAAAGCTGTATTTAGTTAGAATTCCTCCCGTTTGCAATATCCTGCAAATTTTAAGTATTTTAAACCTAAGTGAAACTTGAATTGAAATCTTAAGATAGGATGAAACTGTGAGTGAAATATCTTTCCACTATTAAAGTTCAAAGTTGGGAAATGCCATGTTTCTTTCTGATGACTTTATTTTTAAGCTAGTTTTATTGGTGTTGGTATTTTATTATTTTTAAGTTGCCATTCCATTTAATGATATGCATCAGTGAAAGATTCCAAGCAACTGCATTAGGAACTAATTAGTAACCTGACGTGTTGACCATCTTAATTAACAGAGGATCAAATCTGCATATTCTGAATTACATGTTGAGCACTCATGCAGTCGACTATGATATTGGAGAAGCTAAACAGCATTGTTAATTTTTACATATTTCTGCGTTTGATTAAGCCATTTATGTATATTTAAAAGTAAATGTTTCCTTTTTCAAGATTTCTGGTATCGGTAAATGTGCAGTAACTAATGGCGAGGAAACGATGGATGAAAAGAATGTGGATAAAATGACGCAGGACAAACGTTCGTCTATAAATTTCCAGTCAACGGAAGAAGTGTTTGTTTTGAACTGTCCAAGTCTGGAGGAAATTAACCTGTCCAAAAACCAGTTTGCCTTCATTCCAAGCATCATCTTCCAGCTGCCGTCGGTGAAGAAACTCAATCTTTCGCATAACGTCATCTCAGGTGTTTCGTTTGAGATGTGGACTTGTACCTCTCTGCTCGAACTTAATCTCTCACATAACAAGCTAGAGAAACTGCCATCCCAGTCTGAGTCGAGCACCATTTTGGAAGGCATACCTACCTCAGCTCCATATTCCACTTCGGATCATCGTACTTCCATCTTCTCCCGTCGAATTGATAGTCCCTCTGTGAGCCAGTCCGAGTCTTTGGTGGAGACAGTAATTCCGCCGTCGAGCAATAATCTCCATAAAATTCCAGTTGCCAGTCAACCGATGGATCAACCATGTGATAGACCTCAGAATTATACCGATGTGCCACCAAAATACATAAACCGGTGGCAGGAAAAGGTTCAGGTACAGCCATCAGACTTTGAAAGCGAGATGGAGGCAACCTCAGAACGTCGCTCCCAGCTCCTTGAGCTGAATCTTGCGCATAATTTTTTTGACGAGCTTCCAGCAGCCCTGCCATGTTTGGCTCCACAGCTGGAGAAGCTGGTTCTGAGTCATAACAGGCTGACACAGATTGGGTTGGCTGATGCCTACCCTGCTTCCCTCAAATCGCTTGACCTCTCAGGCAACCAGATCGACGGTAGAGTCCACTTTGAAAATGCTATTGACATCGTTGGTTCGACGCACGCTAGCGCTGCCGCTAGGATCTGCCACAGTCCTTTTGCTGCAAGATGGTAAAAATAATATTGTCTTAAATGAGTTCTTTCTAATTTAAACGATTTTCTTTGTAACTGCTCAACTGTTAATATGCAGTGCATTGTTTTACTGCCATGTGTGAGCTATTTGTCACTATCGACGATACTTGAATCAGCTACTTTAAAGCTATTCTCACGTTGTACATGGGGAACAATATTGATGTGAAATTGAGATATGGTTTTCAAGCCAAACAATGTGTAAAGTTTGGCACATTTGTTACTATAGTGGACCAGTGGCCTTTTGACCTTACCTCACTTACATTACTTTAATTTATACCCGAAGGCTGGTCTCTGAAATTGATTTGCAATTTTGTCATGTATTCAGCTGTTTCAGTGTTACTGCTGTTCCTGTCAATCAGTTTGTGGTGTCTCGGCAAGTACTGTAATATAATCGGACATTTATATAGCACAAATTCTAAGTACCTTCTTTTGCATGTAATGTATTGACGTTGTTTTAGTGTGTCATGCGTTAGCTATTCAGCACAATCAGTCATACTTGGATCAGCTACCCAAAAGTTGATCTCGCATCGTTCATCTTCCTCAGCGTCGATAGCATCGAGCTGGAATCCTGGAGCTTGCAGACACCGATCGCATCACCGTCTGGAGAAGCTTAGGGCTCTCAAACTCGATAACAACAAAATTTGGAAGTTTGTCATCTGCACGGAGAGTCCCAATGACCAGAATTTCACGTCATCCGATGAGAGCGAAAGGTTTCCAAATGACTCAAAGGCTGTAAGTTATGAAAACTAGCAGTGGATTTTGCCCCCAAGTTGTTAGAAATTGACTAAGTTACAGAGGTTATTGTAGTTTCTGAATTCTGACTTAGATATATGGTATCTTTATTTTTAAAGTTATAATGGATTCGTTGAATTATTGATAAGGAAAGCAATTTTGATTTCATGTAATTATTGTCAAAATGACACAATGTAGCAGTCGGGGTAATTTTTTATGTTAAATTGTTTGGTATTTTTTATGTTACTTTTTTGGTATGCAGCCAGATCTGTATATCTGGATTGAACAAAATATTTATCAGCGATAAGTTGAGCTCAGGCTGCCATACAGTTAAATTTTACTCCTGTTATCATCTCTTTACTACTGTATCATGTAATCTTACCGTCTACTTGTAATAATAGTCAGTTTAAATATAATGTAATGTAATGTAATGTAACAAAACATTTATAAAGCGCCACTTGAGAGTCTCTCAGAAGCGCTCAACACGTGGCCATCAAACAACTGAAAAAATGCATCTTTAAGAGTTTAGAGAAAACCAAAACGAATATTATTATTATTAATATGTTAAAATATGAGGAAATTATTATTATTATTAATATGTTAAAATATGAGGAAATTATTATTATTATTAATATGTTAAAATATGAGGAAATTATTATTATTATTAATATGTTAAAATATGAGGAAATTATTATTATTATTAATATGTTAAAATATGAGGAAATGATGAATGATCTGAGCCTGTGCTTTTCAGCTATCGCCCAAGCGGTCGTTTCTGACGATGGACTGTGTGGATAAGAAGAAGATGGAAGTCCTCTATCCAAGTCTGACATCACTGGACCTCAGCCACAATGAAATTGTAAACCTTCCATCAGAAATCAACGAGTTGACTCAACTGGCTGAGCTTAAGATCTCCTACAACAAGATCAAAGAGGTGATTGGCTCGTCTGATTGAATCAGTGCTAGGCCTGGGCCTTAGCTAAGCACTTAGAGACTTCCTCATTCTCTACGCTCTGCCATCCTCTCTGGTGGCATCTCTACCTCTTTCTCTCACCTTAAAATCTTCCTTTTCTCTCGGAGCACTGGGAGCGCTTCTGAAAGGCTTATGCTATGAAAAGCTCTTTATAAATGATTAAATACAATACAGTACTATACAATACAATACCTAAGTTGAAATGGACAAAACTGGTCCTGCAGATGTTGAATGCATGAGTCTTTTGTTGCTGGTGTGCCAAAAGCTAGCTTGAATTCCAGTCAAACAATGACAACTTAGTTAAGAGGACTTTTCAGTATTTTTGCTCCCAAGTTTTATATACTGGGCTTGACTGGTTACAATGATTGCATACCTGGTTGACTGGTTGAAATGAGATTTTGTACTTGAGCAGCCAAAACTTTGTCATCATTCATTCATTCATTCATTCATTCATTCCGGATTTTTATATAGCGCCTCTTCAAGAAACCTACTCAGAGGCACTCCCAGCCCAGCCACGGCCAAACAGAAAGGACTTTAGTAGTTGGTAGAAAGCAGGCAAATCATTTCGGGGCAGTAAGCGTAACATCAGGATCAGATATGGGACTCAGTGCTTTTTTCAGCCGGAGCGGTGTTCCGAGACCTTTTTTCAGCTATTAAAACATAATTTAGTTAATTAAAATTTTTACTAAAAAATTATTTTAAATTATTTAGCTACTTTAATTTAATTTCAGTGCTTTCAGTGTTTATTGATATGTATGAAATAGAAATATTAGCATAAAATATTCCCATAAATGTTCTGAATTTGTTGAATTCCGGAACCTTTTTTTTCTAGAAAAAAAGCACTGATGGTACCTTATGGTGTGGATTTTTGTTGTATTACCAGCTTCCACCAGAGATGGGACTAATGCGAAAACTGTGGAATGTGGACTTTTCCCACTGTCCCGTTTCTGATTCACTTCGGTCCATTCTTGGAGATAAAGCTCGGAAGACTTCTGCAGTTCTCGGATATCTGAAGTCCATTCGAGACGAGTAAGACCCTCGTTTTTTTCTCTTCACTCTAATAATTATTCTTGTGATCATCAATGCCTGTGAAATGCAAAGCCTGAATTTTTTAAATCACTTTTTATTCTGAACATATGCGCTGACCTAAATTAATGTAATTGGTATCAACTTTTGTAAAATAGTTGAGTGCTATGTAACAAAACTGATTAGAAACAACAGTAGTTATTCAACGTTTAATAGGTGATGTTTCAAAGTGTTTGTAAATTGTCTGAGGAGTGGTATCTTGGTTTGGTCAGGTGGACGACTAATCCTTAATATTGGTCCTGAACATTTCTCTGAAAACTGTTTAACCCCTTCAAGTGAGCCATGTTGATTCAATACTTTTTCAAGGCTGTTGCATTATATTCATTACCTAGTAACTATCATTGGTATAAGGATGGCTTCTTTAAATATTAAAATTGTTTTGACAGTATATTTGTTATTGATTGACAAGCTATGGAAAAGGGTTCAAATGCTGTCATGGATTAAATTTTTTTGTTAGATTGTGTTGGTGGTATTGTTGATTTCTGTATGGCTTTCTGTTTGCCAGGGCTGTTCCATTTAACCGCATGAAGCTGATGTTCGTAGGCATTCAGGGCATCGGAAAAACGTCTTTACTCAACCAGCTGAGGGATAAAAAGGCCAAGCACTCGGTAGATGTCTGTGTTATTCTTATTTCTTTTTTCTGACAATGCTATTTGTGTATACTCAACCGTCATCCCTCTGCTAACATGGTACACGGGTATCCCTAACTTAGCGGGACTTCAGTCCCTTCTGGGTACCCGATTGTTTCCCTCAAAAGTTAATAAGATAATCATGTGATCTGTCTGTTTTAAATTTCCAAACTTATGATCGGTGATTAATGATTATTCTGGATCACTACTTGTAAACTATTCTCCGGAAACAATAAAAGGATTGATTGATGATTGAACCATTGATGTAATGCAGTGCAATGTAATGTAATCCTCCAAGTAGATGTGTGTGTGTGTGTGTGTGTGTGTGTGTGTATCTGTCTGTCTGTGTGTGTGTGTGTGTGTGTGTGTGTGTGTGTGTGTGTGTGTGTGTGTGTGTGTGTGTGTGTGTGTGTGTGTGTGTGTGTGTGTGTGTGTGTTTATTTACCTCTTTCAAATTGCTTTACCTCTTTCAAATTGCTTATCTATCATAGCTGCCTCTCCTTATTATGGAGTGATCTTCTGCATATTGACTTGATTATTGCTTGGTTTTGGTGCACCATTGGTAGGTGCCTTGTGCATTATGGTAGAAGTTACTAATTACAATTTCTTTTGTAAGAGACCATGAGCAATCCTCTGTTGTTCAGTTCGTGGAAAACTCTTGCATGAATATGTGACATTGTGCTGAAGTAGTTGGGCTCATGCCGTTCATCAGAGGGGAGGGTGTCCAGGTGCGAGCAATTATCCCCCTCTTCTATCGTTTTGTGCTGATTGGTGTACCGAACACGTGTCATTTTTTATTTTGTAGTTAAGTTTAGGGATGTTAAACGATAATCGGAAATCCGATTATCGGTTTCGAAAACGATAATCGGTTTTCATTATTGACAAAACGATTATCGAATTCTGCCTCTTATATATAAAACGGAGTCTTCCACAGCCAACGAGGTAATAGTAGAACCCCCACAGCGATTGTATTATTGCCTCTTATATATAAACGGATACTTCCACAGCCAACAAGGTAATAGTAGAACCCCCACAGGGACCTATTATTGCCTGTATATAAAGTGGTCTTCCACAGCCAACGATGTAATAGTAAAACCCCGTACGTGTATGTACGTTACCGTACATAGCGATTATCGGTTTTCAGTAACTTGCATTATATGATAATATATTAAATTAAAAGGCCAATAAAAAACGATAATCGGTTTAAAATCGGATTTCTAAAACCGATAATCGGTGTGCCAAAAAAACGATATTAACAACCCTAGTTAAGTTTATCTACTTCCCTCTTCTTCTTTGCTAAAGAACTGGCCATCATCTTGACTCACTTGACATGAAGTAATTAGAACCCCTGCTCAGCGGTATTTGCCCCTATGACTATCATTAATATAAATAAAACATTCTGTATATTTTAGGCCTACTGTCAAATTCTTAGTCACATAGGCTACTATATTAAATTCGCTATAAAATATGAATTATTTGCGCGTTCACATAGTAAACCTAACATGATTTTTTCGCAACAATAAATATGTAACGCTGGGGTGGGTGGGTGGGTCTTGGGAAACGTTACGAAGCGTTACAGGGTGGGTGGGTCAAAAACGGTCATTTTCGGCGTTACGTAATTATGCAATGACCCGTCACAGTATTATCCCAGGGATAATACTGTGTAGGTACCTTGAACAAGTCCTCAAAGTGCAACGGCTTAATGCTTTGTCACTTTGTAGGGACCTTTGACAAATGTTGTCTAAACAGTTGTTTAATGTCATATACTTTGTCATTCTATAGAGATGCATTTTGAAGACAGAAATAAAATAAATATTTCTTTACATGAGCTGATTGTAATTTAAGATTTCTTGCTGTTTTAAGACATGGGGGATACGAATGCACAAAATTCAAGGCAAAGACCAGAAGGGTGACAACATCTCAACTGTTGGGGTTGACATTGGTGATCTTGAGATCCAGGGAACCACTGGGAAGGTCATCTTCAGCACCTGGGACTTCGGTGGGCAGGTAAGAATCAAACTGTTTCAGGTAATGAACGCTTTGACGTTTACGCCATTCAGCTTTCCATTTTAATTGCACAGGAAAATATGAAGCAAAAGCAGAACTGGAAAATTTAAGGAAATAAACTGTCATGTTTGGAAGGCCTCTGAGAAATTTTCATGAAGGGGTAGGTACTTTTAAAATGCTAGATTACATTACTTTACACGGCTATTATGTATAGTCTTCTGAAGCTTTGCACAGTGGGACTTGTTAGAACTGGTCATTCTAATCAAACTCAGTACTCGAGTACAGTTTTAGGTACTTGTACTCATGTTTGTACTTGAGATAAGTTCTTGTGGTTTTGCTTGAAACTGTGATATTAAAACGACTTCGATTGTGTATGAGTGAACAGATACTGACATTGCTAAAATTTCCTAAAGTATAAATCATGCATAGATGTGGATATTAAAATTTATTAAATATTTTAAATATTTACCTGAATTTTTTTATTAAATATGTATTTTCTTTTAGAATAGCGCCTCTGAATAGGGATTTTGAAGGGTGCTATATAAATTCTGATTGATTGATTGAAAACATATAAATCATGCAGCACTTTGAACCTAATCCAGTGCACTGTTCAACCAATTTTTGAATTTTTCCGAATTAGGCCGAGTTTCGATTCTACGATCACATACTTTACAGCAACTCTGAAAGTCTGTTGCAGCCGTTAGAGGATATTAGAATCTGTTTTGATGGTGCTATATAAATTTTTGATTATGTTAAACTTTTTGTAAATTGGTGTTTTATTGTACAGAAAGAATATTATGCAACACATCAGTATTTCCTGTCAAAGCGCTCCCTCTATCTCGTCGTTTGGAAAGTAACAGACGGAGAGAAAGGAGTCAACGAAATAATGCAATGGCTCATTAATATTCAGGTATGGTTTGTTCATAGTCAATAGGATTCGGGCTTGGTTAATACATATTAATAAATGTTTGCAGCATGGAATTTGACAATACATTTGCAACTTGTCACTAAAATCTGACCTAATCCGGATTGAAATTCTCTGTTGTCTGTTTTCATGTCTCTGTGTTTTGGAACACGCGATTTAATGAGAAATTGATAATGAGTTAAAGAGTCCGTTACCACCAATGTGTGATCAGTTCATTTTTTTCTATCTACTTCTATTGTCTTTGTGTACCGGATAGATGTTACATTGTTATTTTATTATTACTGTTATTATTCTACAATTATCAGCCATGCTGATGCAAAACAGAATGGGTTTGATTAGTCCATTGTCACAATATTAATGTTATGATCATTTTCATCATTGTTATTAATTATTATCAGCCTCATTATTACTATTGAACCCTAAACACTTTAGATAATCAATTAAAGGCAAATTATGTCTCGGACCAAATGTTAAAAAGGTAAACCTAATGCCTACACGTTGCCGTATTTTTGTAACCGCATTGTGTTCTGACAATGTGTTAATGAATAAACGAATATCATATTCTAATTTTATTTCTAAATGATGATCCTTGGGAACAAAAAGGCAGGATATGAGTAGAAAATGATTGATCTAAGAAGATGTAGGTCATGTAGGGAAAATTCCGTAGAGATGTACACTTAGACCTTGGAGTCGACCCCAATAAGTCGACCCTAGTCGACTTGGGCATCCCAAGTCGAGTCGAGTCGTTTCTGCTTAGCGCAACTGACCCCCAAGTCGAATTTGTACAGAAAAGTAACCTCAAGTTGTTTTCTACACAAGTCGACTTAAACCGACTTGGGACACAAACAAATCTAAATTTATCTCGCCACACTAATGATCGTGAGGCGACGATGGCGTTTAAGCAGTTGTATACTGTTTTTAGTGTGAACAAACGTTTTTAAGACCTATAGTGTGTTAGGGTTGTGTCATGGCAATACATCTGTAGGCATATGATCTAGTAATTCTAGTTGAGCGGGCGGTCAGCGCCGCTTGTCTTATGTAAACACTGACTGAATATAGCTCGTACTGAGTACGTGCTAATAGCGCGGGAAAGGTTAGAAATTGCTGATTACAGTCGATTTGAATAATGCAGTTGTCTTAATACAGTAGATAGAGCTGTATATTGAGAGTGAAGTGTTAAGAAATATAAGGTGATTTATGTTGACGATGCACACTGAATAGAAGTGTTGAAGATAAAAGTTGATTTTCATCTAAGTTGAAAGAGTAAGAAGGAATATTCAAAAACACAGAACGGTACACGATATTATTTTGTATTATCGACGCCGGTTGCGATGGTTGGACTAAACAGCTACTTAACCTCCTTAGCGTTTCATTTTCTCCCAGAAAAACGAGCCAAAAACGTTGCATTGTTTTACGTATGCATGTATATGCATGAATATACATGTGTAGGTATATATGTGTATATGTAAACATGCATAGCCATATATGCATACATTTACATATATACATATGTATATATGTACAAATACATGTATAAATTTACATATATATATATATATATGTATATATATGTACAGATATATGTATGTATTTATGTATGTATGTATGTATGTATGTATGTATATATATGTATATATATATGTACATATACATCTATGTGTGTAAATATATACATGTGTAGGTATAATTATATATAATTATGTAGGTATATATGTATTTATATATGTATATGTATGTATGTATGTATGTATGTATGTATGTATGTATATATATATATATATGTATATATAATTGAATACACGGGTGGAATAAAGCACTAAGTACAAAAAAGTCATATCGAGTAAAATCGATATGAAATTTGTTTTTCCAAATTATGTTTTCCATTGATCATTAGAACCAATATGATGTGTTAGTACGTTGCAGTATGCTATTTGACCATGAATTTTGTTATTTTGTCAATTAGTATTCACAACATGAAACCGTTAAGGGATTTATTGTTTACTTACCCGCCTGCATGCTTGCCTATTATGGTTGGTGTGAAATAGCACTTGTAAGTCCTGAGTTTTCAATAATATCATTAATATAAGGATGTTATAAAGCATTCTGACATTTTTCCCAGAAGAAATACTATTTTCTACTGCATTATTACTTGAATAGAAACTATATTTTACAAGTATTATCCTAACCGCATTCTTCCTTCGCTTCCTCGTGTTATCCGACCATAAGTCCTCGTGTTTTGTCCGAATCTTGCCTTTTTCCTTAGCACGACTTGCACTCTGCCTTTCAAATTCAGAATCAATATCATAGTATTCCGTTTCATCACTAGACTGTGACGAATAATAAGTAATATTAACTTCTGAAGACAATGAATTAGCGTCCTCTGCGCGAGCGTCCATATTTGTTTACGTGTGACTGATAGGGTGCTGCCATACGACGAATGAAACGTTACTATTTACTGGAATTAATGATCATTAGTGCTTTCTTCCATAGATGAGAGACCAATCTACAGGAAACACGCGAAAAGCGTATAAAAGAAATAATGGCACTTAGTGCTTTATTCCACCCGTGTATTCAATTATGTACATATACATCTATGTGTGTAAATATATACATGTGTAGATATAATTATATATAATTATGTATATATATATGTATTTATATATGTATATGTATGTATGTATGTATGTATGTATGTATGTATGTATGAGCCCGAACGTGACTCGGGGTTAACCGCTTTTGCATAGAATTCCCGGCCCGAGTAACGTTCGGGGTTAACGCCAAGGAGGTTAACTTAGGCCTACTTATTTTATCGGTGTCGATTTATCTATATCATGAGTTATTATATGTTAAAGCGTCATACGTACGTTTAATAAAACTGGTGAAGCGAAATGTTAATAAAAATATTAGCACGTTTGCCTTTTCAAGAGCTGAACGCGCGCAAATCAATGAACTTTTAGTCGTCAGTGAATTCGACCCAAAGAAATCTGGATCGCATACTAATCAATCGATCGTTTTGCGCTACTTTGGTGCACTGCATTAGTCGTTTGCAGACGGAAAAACTGTTGTATTAGACAATGATCGACTTTATTGTCGGTGAGTGGTAGTACTGTGGGATGATACGCTTGCATTGCTATTTGAATGACGTTAGTGGCCAAATAATTATGACAACAGAATTAAACTGTGTCATTATAACACGCCATTCAGTGCAACCAGTCCGCGGTCCGCTGCAGATTCTTCTGTTAACTCATTAAAGCATTACAAAATTGTTCAAGAACAAACACAAACAGCTTAAAATAGGCCTAATAAGCAATTTTATTCATCAGGTGTTGAGATCTAATTACTCATTAGTATAAGAAATTAATGCTTGCCATGACATTTTTGTATTATTAGCCGTACGTAATCGTAATTACCATGTCAGAAGTCGACTTTAAGTCGGAAGTTGGTTGTTTTTCTGCAAAGTCGGGTCAAGTCGTTTTGACTCCAAGTTGTCGACTTCAAGTCGACCTCAAGTCACTTTAGGGTCAAGTGGGGTCAGATTGGGTGACCAAAGTGACTCCCAGGTCTATGTACACTATATAAATATATTGTGGGGCGCAGTGGTGTAGGCGTATGTTCAGTGCCTTGCAGCCGGAGGGTTGCGGGTTCGAATCCACTTCAAGCCGCCGCGTAGGGACCCTGGGCAAGTCCTTCACTCGTGCGCTTCGGCGTGAAACTCCGATTCAGTGTCCACACTGTAGTCGGGAGCGCCTCTGAGTTGAAATCTTGAAGGGGCGCTATAACAAGTGCTCATACATACATTTTCTATTTTATTTTATTATTACTGGTATTATTCTACATTATTACCCAAATTGATGCAAAAAAACAGTGGGTGTAATGTTATTTTGATTAGGCCCGAGTGCCTGGCTCCCCAGTCATCATCGTGGGAACGCACATGGACCAGCTTCCAAAGAACAATCGTCCGGCTTTTCTCAATGAAATGGGTCGACTGATTGACAAGAAGTACATCTATGTGAGCGAACCGGATAAGCAGGGTCTTCCACGCGTCGTCAGTCACATCGAGGTCAGCTGCAAGGGCGGCTTTCTGACAAAGAGCTACATTCCAGAGTTACGGAATCTCATCTGGAAGGTCGTCTCCGAGGAAACGCTGCCGGGTAAGAGTAGGATGCAATCTGAAGTCAGGTTATATTAGGGGTGCTATATAAATTCACGAATGAATGAATGAGTATGTATGTATATTTTCCTATGTTCCAGTATGTATGTTTGTATGTATGTTTATCACTGGAGATTTTGGATATTGGCAGGGACATCAAGTTGACGCATAGCAAAGGTATTGACGGTATTGATCCCTGTTTAGCAACACCTTCTCTTTGTATCGTCGCCGAACCTTTGGCCGAGATAATTAACTGCTCCTTAAATAGTGGGATTGTTCCGCAGGCAATAAAAACAGCTAAAGTAGTTCCAATATTTAAGAAAGGTGATAAAGATAATGTTGCCAATTATCGTCCTATATCTATTCTTCCATATTTCTCAAAATTTTATGAAAAAATTATGTACTCTCGCCTTTATAATTATATAAAAAATCTCAATATTATCTGTCAGTCTCAGCATGGATTTCAGCCTGGACACTCGCCGTATATGGCACTTTTGAATATGCAAGACATGATCACTAACGCTATTGAAAATAATGAATACTCTATAGGGATTTTTTTGATCTGGCTAAGGCATTTGACACGGTAGATCATAGGATTATGTTAAGTAAGTTAGAATACTATGGAGTTAGAGGAAATCAGCTTCAATGGTTTGCGAGCTATTTGGATAACCGTTCACAGAGAGTCCTCTGTAATGGCGCCCTATCCGAGCTTGGTTTGATTAAATATGGAGTGCCGCAAGGATCCAATCTTGGACCCTTTCTATTTTTACTTTACATTAACGACTTGGCACTTGTCTCCCCAACTTTGTTTTGTGTGCTATTTGCTGACGACACTAACGTGTTCTACTCCCACGGTTCCTGGCAGGAGCTAACTCGTGTAGTTAACGAGGAGCTGTCGAAGATAGATGTCTGGTTTGCTGCAAATAAACTCACGCTGAATTTAGACAAAACTAATTACATAGTATTCAAATCCCACAGGAAAGCTCTTCCGACTGGCAGTTTCGATTTACGTATTAAGGACACCCCTATTGAGAAGGTAGAGTCAACGAAATTTCTAGGGATCCACATTGATCAACATATGACTTGGAAAGTTCACATTAATCAGATTTCAGCTAAAATTGCTAAAAATGTGGGCATTTTAACTCGTATAGCATACTTACTGCCAAGAGCAACCAGATTGAACTTATATTACGCACTTATTTACCCTTACCTCACCTATTGCAATATGGTGTGGGCCTCGACATACGCCTCGAGATTGAGCAGATTAATTATCCTCCAGAAGAGGGCTGTTCGTTTAGTTGCAGGCATTAAGAAATGGGAACATTCAGGCCCATCCTTTTCGGAACTAAGATTACTGAGACTCGACCAGATCAGAGACTTCCAAATAGGTGAATTCTATTATCGGCTTGAACATGGGCTCCTCCCCCCGATATTTAAGGGCTTCCTCCAGCACGTCTCTGACATCCATTCATACCCTACTAGGAATACCTCTGCTTACCGCCCTGTTTCAGCTCACACAAATACCAGACGTTTCACTATCAAGTCCTATGGTACTCAAGTATGGAATAAAATACCACCGGTAATACGTCTCACCAATAATCTATTGACCTTTAAAAAGAGATTGCGTACTCTACTACTTTCTTCCACATTATAAATTAGCATTTTTCATAAAGTGTAAATAGCCGCGTGTAGTTAAGATAATAGTTAAGTTCTTAGTTAAGAATAATCTAGTATTTTGCTAACTTGAAGTGTAGACTTTATTGATTAATTGACTGTATTGAACTTTGGGGTTCAGCCATTAGATTGGGAAATTTGTTCACTGTGTTGACCATCTTGGTGATTTTTTTGCTGTAATTGCTATTAGGGTGGCCCTACTCAGCGGGATTCCTTTATCCCTTCTGGGTTTCCCTTTGCTTGCCAAAGTAGTACCCCTTTTGTATTTAATTATGTTTTATTATTTTTAATTTGGTTGCAATAAAAGAAGATTTGATTTGATTTGATATCAGAATATTTTCACATAGTCCTTTTTTTGGAACCATCTTCCGCTTGAATTGCGTCTTGAGCTCCTCAGCCTTTCTCTTCCTCTGTTTCGGAAACGCCTGAAGACTATCTTATTTGTTAGAGCCGTGGGTCGGGAGCGCCTCTGAATCTGCGAGTGGCACTATACAAATGTTCAATTACAATTACAATTATATGTGGCTCTTAAAGTTGCTGCACATGAGCGTTTAACTGATCTAAGCAAGTGTGTTTTTAGGTTGTTTGAAAATGTTTGTTGAATAGAGTTAAATAGGATATAGTACAAGGAATTAAAGTCTTCAAGCAACGAAAGGATAAGGGTGGGATCCTGACTAAAATCTTACTATGGATTGAGAGGGGGGGATAATTCCGAATAGAAGGGCCCATGATGGAAAAGGGACAGTGTTGAGCCGTGGCAGTCCTTGTCCGTGGAACTAGGAGATGAAGTGTCAGTCGACTGATGCTTCTATTAATGTCCTGTTACATTGTGTCATGTCCATGTTGCTCTGCAACATTTTGTATTTTTGTTGTATATTCTTTTATATGTTTACCTGTTGCTAAAGGCAGTCGAGGAACGCGGCTGCTGGAACAGAAGGTTCCAGCTCGATACCTGCATCTCCAAGTCATTGTTGAGACGTTGGCACAAGAGCGCAAAGCACAGCACAAGGATCCAGTCCTCCACGCGGATCAGTACAAGTACAGTCACGGCATTTGTAATCGTAAAATCTAAAATTCGTAATGTAATACTTGAGAGCTAAGGGGAGGACACAAGAGCTTATTCATGAATGCTGAACATTATTTCATGGTTACCCATTTATGCGTGGCTTGTTTACGTACGAATCTGCCTAATGTATGGTTACACATTTACGTATATACGTAATGTACGTGACTCCCAATGATAGCTATCTATTTTAATTAATATTAATTAATTTTTCAAATTAATGTTTATATATTGGTAAGCAGAATGGACGTTTGTAGGCAAAATGGTGCCACAGTGAATTGTTAGTTTTGCCTGACCCACTGGGAAGCAATGTCCGTGCCAACAGTATAGCACTGTTCCTTGAACTGGTTGTTCACAAACGGTTTCCCACTGTTAGAACAAGGTTCCTAATTTAACAGGACATATGCATTGTGTATGATAAATTTGAACATTTGTATGATAACTTTTAAGAATCGTACAAATTCCCCATTGATAAGGAGTTATTGTTTGATTTTAATCATTTAACGATGAGCTGCATTGGTTTCCCAGTCACTCTTAGTACACGGTCATCGTTAGAGGGTTAAAGGCTGGTGACAGATTGCTAATGCAACTTCCTTGGTCTGCTTTACTTGCATGTTATGCTGTAGGCACATGGTGATTGCAAAGATGGAGGAGATGTTTAGAACAAGCTTCCAAGACATGTCTGAACTCAGCCAGGCAACACAGTTTCTCCACGAAAATGGTAAAACCGTCAAAGACTTACTTCACATTGATAACAGATGAATAAACGAATCTCACGATGTTTGGTCTGTTGACCGAATGCAATACATGACAATACCACTGCGGTTCTAGCAGTTATTAGGTTGTAGTATACCAGTGCACATATCTGAACATTGATGTCACTTTCACTTGATCTACTGAAATTCAGACTCGTGTTTTGAGTCAGTTTGATCATTTGAGCCCTTCCAATTTCCAGATGCGTCCTTTGCAACTGATTTCGCCCAAATTTCAAACTAATGTTGTGTGCAAATATGTAGGCTGTCTCGTACATTTAAGACGTCTTTAAACAATTTTTGAATATCCCATACATTTATAGAATTTAGATGTACATATATACCGGGTATAGACAAAGAAGGAAAAGCTACATGGTATATGTGACACTCTGGTACCCAATCATGCCCTGAAGTTGGTAACTAGCCATGCATAGGGTACTGCTAAGAGGTTTTTAAAGGAACTGTACGAATGCTATGTTACAATTGCTATTATTTCTGGAAACATTCCTCCACTAGTGCCATCTTAATCTGGTAGACTCTGTAGGGTGGCAGGGAAGTAATTGTGCAGCATGGCAACCTTTTAGTTGAATTTTGCTGTGTTTGTTTCATCTTTAGGTGTTTTGTTGCATTACGATGAAGTTAATCTTCAGGACGTCTACTTTCTCGATCCGCAGTGGCTCTGTGACATGCTGGCTAGCATCATCACGATCCGTGAAATCAACAGTTTCGCTAAATCTGGTGAGTCAAGACTAGCGCTTTGGCGTAAAATGTTGATAAACTAAAGCCCTCTGTATCAGGGCAAGCACAAGCAGACTGTTTATGAGCCATGGTTGATTCTAACTTTAAAGGCAGGGTAGTTCATAGGTGCCAAGGGAAAATCCAAAATCCACGAGGTTGGAAGCCGGTAATATTGTGGTGCCTGTGGCTGAATCCAAATAGGAAATGCCATCAAGGATGTGTGATGAATCTAAAAGCTACCATCCACAACAGAGACAATAATTGTGTTATTACTAAGTTCTAGTCCTGTTCTAATTATAATTGTTACTGTTATTGTCTTTTGGTGCAGCTTGGGGCCTCTTTGTCTCTGACCCTTTTACCTTTGTCCGTTTCCCTCTGCCCCTTTTACCTTGTCCCTTGTACATTTGTCCCTTTCCCTCTGTCCCTTTTACCTTTGTTCCTTTCCCTTTGTCCCTGTCACCTTTGTCCCTTTCCCTCTGTCCCTTTCCCTCTGTCCCTTTTACCTTTGTTCCTTTCCCTCTGTCCCTGTCACCTTTGTCCCTTTCCCTCTGTCCCTTTTCCACTGTCCCCATTGCCTATGTCCCCTTTCACTCTGTTGTCGTCATTCCCTTTGCATGTTCCTTGACAATGCAACTTGGTGCCTTCTCAGTAGTTGAGTGGATTTTCTCTGGGTTGGATTTTCAGAATCTTCATCTTCTGCGAATTAAGAATGTTGCATGCACTGTCAATGAAAGAGACTTTGCCAAGGCTTTGCTGGGAGTGCTTCTAAGCAGGGGTCTGAAAGAGGCTTTTTTTATAGATTTACCAAATGACTGAACCAGAGATACTGTGCTTTTGCAGGAGTGATGAAGACTGATGATATGAAAGTCCTTTTCAAAGGCGTGGCATTCAAAGCGAGCGACATTAAGACCTACATGATCAACCTCCTTCAGAAGTTTGAGGTGGCGCTCCTCTGGGACCATGACCGTCTGCTCATTCCATCCCTTCTTCCAACGGAATCGGATATTGTCAAGGGCCTTCCAGATAGCATCGTCATGGTTACGTCAAATCGCTCCGTAAGTTCACTCTGTCAAGTATGCAGTGTCTCTTGTTTTATTCTTCTAAGGATTGTTTACCAGTTGTGTGTATGGTTTTAAATGTGTCTGAAATATAATGCAGTGTTTGGGATTGAATCTTATATGTTATTTTAAACTTGCCATTCACTGTTTAATTTTGTTGAGAAAGATTCTAGTTATTGGATTGCTTTTTTGTGTTAGCGTTTAAGTCAGGTATGAATGCCTACAACTGTTTAATGTAGGCAAAGTGATTTATCTAACATTACCTAAACCTACCATGCAATTACCTCTCTCAGAGCAGAGAGGTAATTGGTGAAGAAATAGAGTAGATCAGACCCTTAAGCTAGCCATGAAGCAGCCATGTGTTTGAAGTGTTTGCAACTTCAGTGTCCTTGGCCTTGGCATATGAGGGTGGATGGACAGTCCTCTCCTTTGCTGTCTGCTCTTCCGACAAATTTCTGCCATGGCAGGATTTGAACCCCCGACCTCTTGGTTGACAATCCAGCACTCTAACAACCAGAGCATCGCTCATCCCTTTATTGAGCACTCTTATATATATCAACCTACGTACTTCCACACATACCTACTTACATACAAGCCAGTTACCTAACGTAGCAGTGAAGAAGGAGACTTCAAGCCGTCTACTTTGAAATGTTCTCTTAAATTTGAATATGCTGGTTGTCTTAGATTTTGAAAATAGAGCACTTAGTTATGATTCTGCTCATTTCATCTGCTCATGTATTGAGCGGTGTATCGGTGCAGCTCAGTTCAGTTTAAATGGTCGAGTGTTGTTGGTGCTCCTTTTCTGAACCAAATCACGTCTTTTGAGTGTTCGTAAAGTGGTGCTATATAAATCCATTGACTTTATGTGACCTTTTATGTTTATCAGACGATTTTTACTGTGTTTGGTTAAGATTCCTGTCTGGAGTACTGAGCACAAAAGAAGTGAAGCAAGAACCGGGAGTGCCAAAAGAATGGACTTTAAATTTGCTGGAACATTCCAAGAACAACCCAACAACTCTCACAGCATCTTGCAGCCCAAGGCACAGTCTCCTCTGAATCTTTCGTCTAGTAATTTTAATTTTGAATCGGCCACTTTTCCAACGACTTGCCCCAGTCCTAGGCGGTCTACGACACCGACTTCCTTACCCTCTGTCACGACAATTCGCAACCCAGCTGTGTCAATAGTCCGGCTCTACCTCATGTCGTACTTTCCATGCGGCTTTTGGCCGCGACTTATAACTCGAATGTTGGGCGACAAGTCCTTCTTAGAGCTTGCTGTCTTACTCTACGAATCCAATGGATCTTCGCCGGAAGTGGAAGCGGCACTGGAAAACCTGAAGAGTGCTCCGCGTTGGCAGTGCTGGCAGACCGGCCTGGAGTTGAAACTCTCTGGAGGAGTCACGATCTTGCGACTTAAGGAAGTTTCCTATGGATCTCTGATGGAAGAGTACGACTATTCCACACGGCGTCTGCTCATAAAACACGAGCAGGATTGCACGTGGAGTGCGATCGACGCGCGCGCATTTTCCGTCCTGGAAATATTCATTCCGAACGAGGCTCTCCAGGTCGGGAATGACAGCGGAGGTGGAGTTTCACCTTCCGACGCGACGGTCATTCCGAATACGCAGGTGGTCACGTCGCTTCTCACTACAACGGTGGATAGAATTGACACGCTGCTTGAAGACTGGTACCCCGATATTGGAATTCGCTTTACGCAGAACACGAAGGGCATTTATCTAATTACGAGACTGATTCCCTGCTTCCGTTGTCTGTTCCGTTCGAGCGAGACGTTTGCAGATCAATCCGGTGGACAAGATGGTAGCTGGGCGTTCATCAGCTCCAGTGGTTCGTTCAAATCAGTGGAAAATGGTTCCGCATCAGGTCACAGTTTACCGAACTCACCAACTCATAGCTCTTCCGAGGCCAGCCTGGAGTCGAGGTCACATGGGCGGCTGGAGCCTTCCATCAGAACGACACAATGCACCGGTTCTTTGGCAAGTCCGCCAAGGAGCTGCAGTCATGATGTGAAATCTTTGGGAGACCATCAGATAGCAACTGAATATGCCGATGGAGTTCGAACATGCATTGAGTAAGTCTAAAGCAGTTTTGATAGCACAACGAGTGTAATAATAATGATAATAATCTTTTATTAATTCAAACTGACAAGTACGCAGTAAGATTACATGACCTAGTAGTAACAGATGTTAACAAGTTTAACAGGAGTCGAATTTTTTAACTGTTTGGCAGCCTGCAAGGCGTCCATCTGTCCTACTGCTCATTTTACAGTCATCCCTAAGGAGTTGAAGGCTGAGTCAACCTTATAGGTCTAGCGGGTGTCGAACCCACGTCCTTCTGATCTTTGTTCCAGCATGTTGCCATTCGACCATCTCCCTGTACACGTAATTGTCTAATCTCTTATAACAATGTCATTGTGCTGTTTTACTTTGATAACGAGATCACATTTTAGTGGAGAAACAAGTTTTGGGTCTATTCTCTGTCCACAAAATTTCAGAATTTGTGTCACAATGAAGCATATTGTATATTAGTCTCCAGATATAATCACCTAATCCAAGCATATAATTTTTGGCATCAAGATATGTAATTGTGGATTTTTCTCTCCAAGATATGACGCTGAAGGGGATGGAGATGTTGATCTGCAGAACGGTGTCTACTGTTTCCTCGTAGAATACTGTCTTCAGGCGGCTCAGCTCAACCGAGTCGTTTCCTGCCCTGTTCACGGCAATCTTGGACCGTTCTTCGTTGCCAGTGCTTCTGGCCTCGTCTACTCTGCTCATATTGCCTCTGACACGGTAAAACTATAACTGGATAAAAAGTGAAACTATAGCTAGTTAAAGTAAAACTATGTCTGAGTAAAGTGAAACTATAGCTAGGTAAAGTATAACTATAACAGGGTAAAGTAAATCTATATCTGGGTAAAGTAAAACTATAGCTGGGTAAAGTAGCACAATCAAAGATGATTATGTAGCTCCTCCGATTGGCACACCTACTTAGATTATTTTTCTGTGTTTCAGGCTGTAGGAGGCTTTCTTAGACTGTCATTTAACAAGCGAAATACTGAAAGTTATGTAGAAACTAAAACAGGCAGAATTTTTTGTAAACTTTTTCCAGATTTTCCAGGACATTGGGGACGATCGGGTGGTCGATACGGATATGATCAGCTGGGGAAAGTTCCTCGGTCGTGGAGCGTTTGGTGCAGTCTTTGCTGGGAGCATTGTGCATAAGGTATCATCCACTAATATGTTATGAATGTGTTAAAAGCAATAGGGTGAAATCATTAAGTCTGGATTTACTAATTATTATTATTAATTCTCATTATGCCTTTTACATGGACCAATTAGGTCAATGCTATATTGATTAATTTTTTGTATCATAATTTAAATGTTGAACTGTTAGTTCCGTTTTATAGTTCTGCTTGCGTTAAAGTTCAGTGCGACTGATATCATGTTACACTGATTTTTCATTTTAAACCTGAAGTTGATGTTGCATAGATGACACTGCTGAGCGCGACACCAGTCACTTCTAGTCTGTGCTTTGTCCTTTGTCTACAGTCTAGTCTGTGTATCCTTTGTTTCAGCCTTAGAAGCGTTTCTGCATATACTGCGTCAATTGTATTGTAATTGTAATTACACAATTTATAGAGCATCGTCAGTTGCAAGCTACTTCTAGGATGCTTTACACACATACACAAAGTCAATATTAAGATGTTGTCATTAGATGCAAAAATAAGTGAATGAATGAATGATCTGTTTGATTTATGTTGCTCCGATGCATGAGGAAAGGCACTTAGCCACAATCTCAGTAAGTTTTGAAAGCAAAGAAAACTGTAGAAACAGCCAAAAGCCATCCAACACATAATAATAATCTTCATTTGTTAATTCAAAATGACACACCACTGTATGATTACAAGTCATAGCATGAACGGATGATCACAAGCTGTATAGCAGCCATGCGAGGCGCCCATTCGTCCTACTGCTCATTTTACCAATACCACCTGGTGAATGAAAGGCTTAGTCGAGCTTTGGGCTAAGGGGAAATGATCCCGTGTCCATGCTGATACCATTACCCTAAACCCCATCCCCAATGGTTTTGGTAATGTGATGGTTGTTGGCCATGATGAACTAAAAGTAATGTATCTGGATTTGTGTAATATAGATGAGCATTTATATAGCGCCTATGTGGATAATATTGTCCAGTGGGTGACTCATCTCGTTTTGCCTTTTGGTTTTGCCGCTACCAAGATTTTTAATTACAGTTGTTGTTTTTTAGGTAACAGGCGAATCAATTCCAGTTGCGATGAAAGTTCTTCAGCCTGTTAAGCCGAATTCATCTGCACCAGAATCTCAGCTACAGCAGTATAAGGTAAATCTGTTGTTTATTTTCTGTTTATTTATTGTTTATTTTTCTGTTTATTTGTTGTTTATTTTCTGTTTATTGTCAATTTTTGTGTTTATTTTTTTCTATTTATTTGTTGTTTATTTTCTGTTTAGTTTTGTTAGTTATCTGTTTATTTATTGTTTATATTTCTGTTTATTGTTTCTTCTTTGGTTTTCTTTTTTTGAATGGAGCTGTTCTTTCCCTTCACTCATCCCTATGCAATTAAAAGACCTCTGAGACTCCTGGATTAGCTTTGGCTTTTAGAATGTGTTGTGTGTATGTATCTGGACACTTAATCCTTTAATGACGAGCTGCACTGGTGACCCAGTCACTTTTAGTACACGCTCGTCGTTAAAGGGTTAACATAGCAGATTTTAAGTTACTCGCAAAGCACTGTACCTGGGACTATCTAACAAATCTAAACAAGTGTGTTTTATGATAGTTTGCAAATGTATGCTACACAGAGTCAAAGGCAACTGTTACTTTAAACTTAGTCAGAACAACTGAAACACAAGTAAATACTAGTTAATTGCAATTGAGGCATTTTAACACTTTAACAACGAGCTGCATTGGTTTCCCATTCGCTTTTAGTACACTCTAATCATTTATGATTTAAGTGTTGCATAGAGTGTTCAAAAATGTGTAATATACATCAAGCATAGTTCCATAAGTGGTCTGATGTTCAGTTTTGCTATCTGCTATAGAACACCATTGAGGCATTTGTTGAAGTGGTGCTATATAAATGTTAGCATTACATTACCTGATTTGTATCTTGTCGGCAGATCGACAAGGCCAAGTGGGATCGAGATCCAGTGAAGAACAGCTGTGAGGCTTATCTGAACGCACGGAAAGAACTCGGAATAATGCTGACGCTGAAACATCCTCACATCGTGCCTTTGCTTGCAATCTCCATTCGACCGCTCAGCCTCATTCTGAGTCTTGCCCCACAGGGAGCACTCAGGGACCGTCTCCTAGATTTTGAGAGGGCAGGCACCAGGGTGCCAGCATATGTGATATGTGATATCATCATTCAGGTAAGCTGAGTGGATTTCTTTACTTAAAACAAAGTAGTTTTATATCGGAGAGTAATTAATTGTCTAGGTCAGTGTTTCTTAACCAGTGCTCGACCGAACCCCTGGGGTTCGGTGAGCCAGTGTCAGGGGTTCGGCAGAGGTCCTCTGAAATATATACACAATCAGGGTCAGTGAGTGTGAGTGAAAAATCATTTGCTATTTTATTTTATTTTTCGACTTTTATTTAATAAATTTTGTTTGAAATAGATTGCCTACCATTGAATGTATTAATATTGTATCACATTTTGGTACAATTTTTTATTTCCTTTTGTTCCCATCAGTTAAAAAATCATTGTTCAAACTTGAGGGGTTCGGTGAGTAGTCGTGGATTTCTCTTGGGGTTCGGCGCCCTTGAAAAGGTTAAGAACCACTGGTCTAGGTATATGTTTGAGTGTTACCAGATATATTCTCATTAATATATGATCGCAATTGTAACGGTAATCTGACATTTATAATATGCCACTTCAAGAATAAACTCGTCAGTGGCGCTCCCAACCCGAACCAGTGAAATTACTATCAAATAATATGATAGACTTCAGTTGAGTTCGGAACCGTGGAAAGAAACTGAGGAGCTCGAGCTGCAGCTCTCGAGAAAGGTGATTCCAGCTGGTGGGTCCAGCAATTGTATGATGCATGATCATTACTATTTGTCTTCATTACATTGTGTCATAATTATGATCTAATTTCTTTTACCTGATCGATATATTATTTCATTACCTCATTACTATGTGAGCTCAGTAGCCTATTTTTTGTATATCTTTATGATTTGATGCAATTACAAAGTTGCCTCAACAAAATGCCACAGTCTGACATATTTTAAATTATTACATTAACTAACATAACTTTTCACTTAATTTTTATTATTTTATTATTAGTTGGCTATCTGGACACATACATAGCACCTTGTAAACAAATCTTCTCTAGATGCTACTTGTTATTGGATGATTATCATTTGGTTTCATTTTCCAGGTCGCTTCAGCGCTTCAATACCTCCATTCTCTTCGCATAATCTACCGTGACCTCAAGTCAGAAAACGTCCTTGTCTGGTCCTTGCCACTCCCTCATGCACCTGATGATGACCGTGACCTTCAAGTCGCTGTCAAGCTCGCCGACTATGGAGTGAGTCGGGTTGTTCTTCCTGTCGGCACAAAGGGATTTGCAGGCACCTTACCGTTCATGGCGCCAGAAATCATTCAACACAATGGTGAAGAAATGTACACGGAGAAGGTGGCGTTATATTTTTTAATCATACTCTTCTGATTTTTTAGCAAACATGTTTAATACAGAAAACTACTAAGTCCCAGTGGAAAACTACTAAGTCCCAGTGGAAAACTACTAAGTCCCAGTGTAAGATGCATTCTTCATTCTGAATATTCATTCATTCAGAGTATTTATTCATTCATTCCCAATTCCCAGCCCAGCAAAAGATAACAGTTTTCAAATGTTGATGGAAGGTGCTTGTACCATGTGCCTCCTTTCGTTGACTTAAGACCACTTTCACACTGGGAACGCCTCTGATTGGTGAGCACTGCGAGAGGCACTTTAAAGTAAGTAAGTAAGTATATTGTTTATTAAACCGCACTCCGGTGTACAAACATCATAGGACAAATACAAAATCTAATAGATGCAATACAATACAATGTAGCATTCGTAGCCAGAAGTGCATGCAGATTCAGAGGAAGAGAATCAGAAATGCTCTTCTGAATGCTCTACTTCGTTTTTCTGGTTGTCTTCCAATGGGTAAGACTGAAGCAAGTCATGCCAAGGTTTCATTTGACCGGCAGATTGTGATGTTCTCTCTGTTCCTGGTCTTTCAATTAATTTTATTGACATTGAAGCATTCTGATTATTTTAGGTCGACTGCTATTCGTTTGGCATGTTCATCTATGAACTTCTCTTGCTGAAGCTACCGTTCGAAGACATGGGAACGTTCAATGGCACCAACATCAACCTCAAGGGTCATGTGATGTCTGGGGGACGTCCAATGATTACAGCCAAGGTTTGCCTCATTAACCTCTCTTTCTGTCTGTCTGTCTGTCTGTCTGTCTCTGTCTGTCTGTCTGTCTGTCTCTGTCTGTCTGTCTGTCTGTCTGTCTCTCTCTCTCTCTGTCTCTCTCTCTGTCTGTGTCTCTCTCTCTCTCTCTCTCTCTCTCTCTCTCTCTCTCTCTCTCTCTCTCTCTCTCTCTCTCTCTCTCTCTCTCTCTCTCCCTCCCTCCCATCTCTCTCTCTCTCTCTCTCTCTCTCTCTCTCTCTCTCTCTCTCGCTCTCTAATAATCTTTCTGTCTTTCTCTTGCAGGTCATTAGTTTCCAGGTATCCTAATTTATTCATATGGTATAATTCATGGGAAATTCAGCTGTGATGAGAACTAGGTCAGTTGCTCGGATATTAACATTACACCATTAACACTTACATGATGAGACTGTACTATAGGCGACTGGGAAACCAATGCAGCTCGTCGTTAAAGTATTAAAAGAATATTACGCGATTACCAGGATATTGTTTTACACCAATTATGTGAGCATCAAATACACAAATCACTGCAGTATTACTGTCTTGAACTCGTCGGCATCTTGAACGGTAAATTTAGTTGCATAAATGATCTTTACGAACATTTTCGCAGTCTGTGCGTTTGATTTTATGTTCGTTCAGATTTGTGCATGTATGTTTTGTTTCTGCCTTCGGGCGTAATAAAGTACTGATTACATATATATAATTACTGTAGTTTTGATTTACTTAGACTAGTATGTAACAGTTATTCTTGTCGTTGTGATTCTGTTGCTAGGAGGTTATTCGGCAGAGCAACGTCCTTGACCTAATGACCTTGTGCTGGTCACGTGATCCAAGCGAACGGCCGTCAGCGAAGGAGATTGTGGAGTTTGCCAAGAGTCCTGAGTTCTGCTCGCTCTACAATGTGGTGATGCTTGAAAATGCGGAAGATGTTCTGTGTGCCTGTTCTGTGCGGAGGATGTCAGACTTCACAGAAGGCAAGCACAGTTCACATCATTGCTGCGTAAGATAAAAATCACGATATTCATGAGATATGACTAACTCCTATTCATTTTATTTAAATCGGATTTTTTTGCCTTACGCGGGAGTAGCGGGTTAATTCGCTATTCATGAGACAGGCGCATACGCTCTACTCTGCGAATAAGACTATTCCGACTCTTTTACAGGTAGGAGATAAGTCCTCTATTCACAGCTTAAAGGCGATTAACAAAATGGCGGCCGTCTGATTGTTCAGATTGCATTCGACGGCGTTTTGAGACACCAATAGTGTTTAAGTCAATCTGTAATTAACTTTCGTTACAATACAAGTGCATCTTCTCCTGCGGCGTTCATAAGTTTGAAAAGAAACCTTTCATTTTCAAATCACAAAATGTTAAATTTGACGAGATTTCTGCCGATGTTGCATTCGAAGTGCAGCATCTTTATTATTAGGCATTGATCTGTCCCAACTTCACCGTAGTCTCTTGCGCATGCGCGATCAACGATAACCACTCAAATATTTGGGAAATTGACCCAGCGATGCTTCGTTTTGTTTAATTCTCCAGAGTAACTAATCCGCCGTCTACTTCCTGTTCATGAGTCACCGACTCCCTCTATATTTTGTATTCAGAGGCCAAGAAGTTAAGATGGGACACAGCCTGGCCATATCGCTTCTGACAGCAGCAGGGGTTACAGCAGACTGAACACTGTGTAGCCAGCTGAATTAGCCTGCTTTGCATGCTGAATGCACTAGCTGCAGCAGTTCTCTTCGGCCTTCTGCAGGCAGAGTTGTGTGACAGTATGAGGTTTAAATTTATTTTCTGTTTCTTCTTACTGATTTAAATCACGATTGCGCATTACTGATGTAAATCACGATTTAAATCAATGAGTGTAATCAACTGATTTAAATCGTCTCCACCCTGATCCTTGCTGCTTTAGGATCGAATACTTTGCAGGTCTCTGTGACCTACCACATTACAGCTGAGCCTCTCTTCTGGGATTGATCAGTGCTTGCACTCTCCATTTTCAGAAATGCCACGATCTTCCACCAAAATTCCGTAGATTGGGCAAAGTGATAAGCGTAACTACAATCCGTGTGTCTTATTCAAAGATAATGTATTAACTGTCTTATAAATTTTACTTCAATAACTAACTCTAGCTCGGCTCTACAGCTTACAATGTTTAAGTGTTACAATAATAACTTAGTGAGTTTTTTCTAATCTGATATATGCAGTTGTTGGAAAGTACAGTTAAAACTTAAAGTAGAATATTCCCAAGATTGATATGCGAAATCCCCAGATCCGAAGTCGACCCCCAAAATCTGAAGATCTTGGAAAAAATCCCAAGGATTGAAGGCCCTGGCCTTGATTACTTCGATTATAGAACCTGGTGATTGGTTAGCGTCCTCACCTTGAAGCATGGAGAGCCTCCTCTGAGAGGGTTACTGTGTAGGGACTTTGAGCAAGTCCTTAACTGTTTAGTGATTAGAAATAGATTCCACGTAAGCCGATTATTGATGCTTATCGTTCCATGATGGTGATATGTATTTAGTTAATTTATGTATTTATTTATTTCGGTGATTTCAAGGAATTGTTGCTCTGGATAAGTAATTTACTGCTGTGTGAGAGATGTTTTCAATGTCAGATTAGCTTTTGGTTAAAAATTAATCTATAAACACTGTTGTTTATTTGTATTCCAACAGATGGACAGATTGGCATAGATGTGAGCATGTCTCAGCCAGAGGCTCAGTCAGACGTCTGGGTGTCACTTCGTACTATACCGAATTCATCTGGTTCCCTGGTCGTCTGTAGTTACCAGGATCAAGAGTGTGTCCAGATAAAGGTTGTCTCATGGTTTCCATGGTCTTCTGATTTCGTTTTTTAAAACCGATCATGAATTAAACGAATGGATGTTGTATTGTAAACTGATTAAATATTTATATAGCGCTGAGATAAGATCCTAAATGCACAGTCGTTGTTGTACAGTTCAACTTGCATGGAAGAATGTCCGATGGGGTGCTTGATAGTGTAGTGGTTAGTGCTGGACTGTCAATCAAGGTCGGGGGTTAATTCCCGCCAGGTCCAGAAGTTTTGTTTGAGATTTCAACTCCACATGCACCCCTAGCCAACTCAGCTAAAATTGTCTACTCTGTCAGTGGCAAGATTAGATGGCGTTGAGGACTAGCCACCTGCCCTCATCTGCCGAAGTTAAGAAAATGAAGTTGCTAACACTTCATACCCATGGCTGCCTCACGGCTGGCTTAAGAGACTGCTCTTCTTCTTCTCGTTTGACTGAGGCACGAGATTAGGTTTAGGTAGTCGTTACCAGTTTACTTTGCATGAGTTTCTGTACCTTACCTCACTGTGACTCTGTGAGACATATCTACTGCTTGATAGTGCTTAATATCCAGTTTGCACTGGCTTCCTGCCTCAGCATGTCCTATAGGTGAGACTGGTGAGGGAGAGGATCATATGCCAAGGCTAAGAAATCTGATCTCTGCTAGCACTTAGTCTACCCATGGCTGCCTCACTAAGGGCTAGCTGCTCTTCTCGTTTGAACATTTCTGCTCTCTAATATTGACTGAGGCACGAGATGGGCTGTTTAGGTAGCAGTTACCACCAGTTTGCCTGCTTTCTACATAAGTTACTGTACCTTACCTCACTGTGAAACATATCTACTGCATGATAGTGCTTAAAATCCAGTTTTTGGGGGCCAAGCAAACGGCTTGTGTGTTCTTAATTCAAACAAAAGCAGACTGAAAACTGAAATAAGTGTTGATGACACTCTTAGGCTTGATGGTGAAAGAACTTTGACGAGATACAAAGGCTACAATAATTTGTTATGGAGAAAGGTTTTATTGCTTATTTAGTGATAACGATCAAGTATCCCAGAAGCACTTTTCAAATTCTTTAAATTTTACTGATATTTTTGATCGATTATTTTATTTTGATTGATTATTTTGATTTGTCACTTTGATTGACACTTTTATATAGTTTCAAGTTGGGCTTTTCTTGATTTACCGTAGGTCATTTTTTAATTGGTTAATTTGACTGACACTTTGTGTCCTGTTTGTTTTTAGAAGTTGGAGGTCAAGTTTGCGGAAATTACAGTAATGTGTGTTACTACAGCTGACATCTGGTGTGCTAGTTCTGGAGCCATGATTCATGTTTACAGGTTCTTATTGGACAATTTTTACTCATAATCACATCAATTTTAAATCAAATGAATGATTACTTACAGCAAACATTCTGTAAGTGATTTCAGCTACCAGTATATATGGTTTTGAGCTGTTCAGTGTTCTAAACCAGTTAGCATTCTACGGTATTAAGCACTCCAAACTATTTCATTTATCAAGCTAAATCACTTACATTCTAAACAATTTAACAATTTAAAACAGTTACCGTTTCAAACAGTTCAGACCTTCATTCATTCCATGTGACTTTGTTGTAATAAATTAATTTTTCATTTTGTGATCAATATCTAAGTGAAATAACTAATGACAGAGTAGCTTTGAATTTAGAGTTTTCTTTTTAAAAATTGACTTAAAGTTTTATGCTGAATGTTTGCATTTTGCTTACAAATCAGGCAATCCGAATACAGGGAGATTCTGAAGTTTTCCATTTCAAATCGGCCGGGAACCAGTGTCCGATGCATGGCGTTTAGTCAAGCAGAGAACCAGATGTATGTGGTTCTAGACGACGGCCATATTGTCGTCTGTTCTGGTATGCTGCCAGCCACCTTTGACCTGTCCTACTCTCCTGTCCAAAGACAATATCCATGCAACAAGAAACCAATCCACTGTATCGTCACGGTGACAACGAGCATTAGGTAAATTCCATTGTATTGTCACGGTGACAATGAGCATTAGGTAAATTCCATTGTATTGTCACGGTGACAATGAGCATTAGGTAAATTCCATTGTATTGTCACGGTGACAATGAGCATTAGGTAAATTCCATTTTATTGTCTTGGTGACAACGAGCATTAGGTAAATTCCATTGTATTGTCTTGGTGACAATGAGCATTAGGTAAATTCCATTGTATTGTCACGGTGACAACGAGCATTAGGTAAATTCCATTGTATTGTCATGGTGACAATGAGCATTAGGTAAATTCCATTGTATTGTCTTGGTGACAATGAGCATTAGGTAAATTCCATTGTATTGTCAGGTGACAACGAGCATTAGGTAAATTCCATTTTATTGTATTGTCATGGTGACAACATTAGCATTAGGTGAAATTCCATTGTATTGTCATGGTGACAATGAGCATTAGGTAAATTCCATTGTATTGTCTTGGTGACAACGAGCATTAGGTAAATTCCATTGTATTGTCATGGTGACAACGAGCATTAGGTCAAATCAGTTGTTACTAAAATTTTGCTAATTATTGTGTTCAATGAAGGGAAACACTCTTCTGGTGATTGTAAAATGAGTCAAATATTAATTATAATTAACTAATGAATTATCAAAATGATCACTTCGAAGGAACCTCCTGGCCTTCACAGAATATGCATGCTTCTGTGGCAAGTTTTGTACTGAATATGAATTTAAATGTCATGTAGGAAATTTAGTTAGATTAGATTAGATTGGATTAGGAGAGTTTAGGTTAGGTTGATTTAGATTTGATAGGATTGGAGCAGATCACAGATTAGAGATCCTGAGTGGCCGAGTGGGTTGGTAGCCCGCTCTCCACGCCGGCGGCCCGGGTTCAATTCCGGGTCGGTCGGTTTATCAGAGATTAATTTCTCGGATCTTTACTGCGGGTGGCTCGGTCACAATATAAACGTGGAGTACAATACAATACAACACAACACAATAACACAACACAATACAACTGGGGCGCGGTGGTATAGGGGTATGTTCGGTGCCTTGCAGCTGGAGGGTTGCGGGTTCGAATCGACCTCAAAGCCGCCACGTAGGGACCCTGGGCAAGTCCTTCACTCGCAATTGCTCATGCGCTTCGGCGTGAAACTCCGATTCATCGTCCGTGCAGTAGTCGGGAGCGCCTCTGAATGGGCAATCTGGTAGGGGCGCTATAACAAGTGTTCAAATACAATACAATAGATTAGGAGAGATTTGGTTGATTCATGTTAAGTTGTTTCCATTAGATTTTGTTAAGTTAGGTTACATTAAATTTGACAGGATTGAATTGCATTAGTAGTAGTACACTTGAGTATTTCTTCATGTTTTTACTGTATTTTTACTGCATGTTGTCTAGTGTAAAGCACTGGTTACCAAATTACGTTGAGTGCTATCAGATCACAGATAAGAATAGTTTAGGATTGACTAGACCAAAACATAGAAAAGACCAATACCTATTCTAACCTAGTCTATATGGAGAATATCATAGATGGAATATAGACTAGACTAGGATTGCTAGCCACGGTAGGTTCTAGAATTGACTGTACTCAGTGACGTAACTAGGACTTTTCGTTTGGGGGCCTTAAGCCCCACCCCTAAGCCTAATGTTGGTTACGTCCCTGACTGTACTAAACCTCATAAAGGTTGATTAAGTATTTTTCTGTGCAGTGCCACTGAACTGTGGTGTGGCCAGGAACGTGGTAAGATCACGATCTGGAGCACCGATCCAACCAGCGAGTGCATTCGTACGTTAAACCACTTCAACACCGAAGAGAAACACGTTGACACGTTCCACCTCGTCACGTCTTCCACCGATCCTTTCACTCTCTTCTCATACGTCTATCCAGGTATCAGTGTCACTGTTTATTAATTAATCTGGCTGATTGTATGGTAGTTGTTAATGTAACACAGGGGTGTCAAAGAGCCGGCCCACTCCAGTGTTTAATCTACTGTGGCGCGGTGGTGTAGGGGGGTAGTAACGAGAGTTTTTTGCCACCAACAATTTTCGAGGGTAGTAATGAGAGTTTTCCACCAACAATTTTCGAGGGGGTAGTAACGACAGTTTTTCAACAAAACTTTTCCCCCTCACACAAAGGCGCGATAAATCTGCGGCAATTATCCATAAATTTCACACTTTCTGTACAAAATTTCATCTCTTTAATTTTTCTCTGGGGAAAACTCAGTCCTGGGGGGAACTTTACGCCTCCCCCAGAGACGTCTAGATTAAACACTGACAGAGGCGCTATAACACGATGCTTTTCTGGCCAGCGGAACCTTGCCTTAAGACAACACAATTTGAAATGAAAGTTAAAATTTGTCATTTTAAGGCTTAATGAGTTTTCTGTGATGTTCCTTACTGATAATGAATATCCAAAATTAATTTTGAAGTTTAATTTGACTGTATGCTTAAAAATGCACCATTTAAGATTTAGTTTTGCAAAAAATTTTCTTACTTTTCCCAGAACCTCTCAGACCCCTACTCCCATTTAACTCGGGCGCCTTTGGCATTGTGGCCCGCTACTTGCTGGAAGATATTACCACTGGCCTACCATTACAAAAGTTTGACACCGCTGGTGTAACAGAACATGTGAAGTGTCACCGAGAAGCACTGTATACATTGGGAAAAGTCTTCAGAGCTCCTGAGAATGTAGTGTTATTGGGGTTAACACTTGCTCCTGTTTTCACATGTGCAAGTCTTATATGTGTGCTTTTACTGGATCTTCTCGGAAGGTGTGTAACACTTTAACGCGAGCTGCATTGGTTTCCTAGGCTTCGAATACACTCTCAAAGTAAAGGTGCTTAAACTGAGCCTACTGTGCATTGTCCTTGCTAACTGATGTAATAGTCTAATCATAAATGACATTTAGCATCATATAGGCTAGGCTAGCTCTGAATTATTCTGCTCCTTCACTGAAAGAGCAGAATAATTCAGAGCTAACCTGCTGAAAGACTTTCAGCAGGTTTAGTTGATGCAGTTCCTTTGCTTAATGTTGGTTTTGCCTTTCTCACGAAACTTCAGAGTACAGTTACATATATGTCTTATTGTAACAATAGATAACTAAGAGATTAGATCAGCTTCTACACACTTTTTGCACGAGTAAATCCGGTTTTAATCTATATGTTTAACATATATTTCTTACTTATGCTGTATGATGATAAATATCTCTTCAGGTACAACAGTTTACTGCTGGGATACATCAACCAAGTCTCTGTTGGCCTTGGTCAACCTGGTCAATCAGATGCCTTCCAGGCTTCTCAGGGGCAGTGGTCTTCAGGACTCCAGTAAATTCAAAGGTGACTGGCTGTAAATAATCTGTTTACCATGTCTTTGGTTTTGCCACATCAATTTTTAAATTTTCTTCTAAATATGTTTTCTCTGGCAATTTTCTGTGTAAATATTAATCTTCATTTTTCTATCAGTGCAACACATGATCAGTTTTTGGTTAAGTGCTTGATCTATGATCCTTACCAAGAGCTTTAATTGATCAAATTATGATCTATGAAATCCTTACCGAGAGCTCTCCGTAATCTCTGCTTATACTTCAGTGCAGTCTTAAGGTATGGGTCCTTTGCTTAAGCACAATGCAGAAATGTCATGGACGCTCATGTACTTTGTTTCTCCAATGTTCGACCACTCTTTCTTCATGCAAGAGATTATTCAAGACTCGATTGTTTCTCACTGGATATCAAACAGTTGGATGTCTAACTGCTCTTCGTTTGACGACCAACTAACCAAGCCTCAGATTCGCATTTCTGTTATGTAATGTGACGTAATGTAATTGAACATGTATATACCGTCCCTTCAAGATATCTACTCAGAGACTCTCTGCACTAACCTATAATTATGATGTTAAATGTCATTATGAACGAATATATTACATTAGTTAGCAAAATAATGCACAGTAGGCTGAAGGAGTATGGCTAAGTGCACATAACAAAATTTTCTTCATAATTATAAAAGCTATTCTAAATTATTTATCCAATTACTGCACATTAATATTTGATTTAAATTTGTCATTTGCAGCAACTCAGTGGCAAGTGACGTGTATGAACGTTGTCGACGAGTTCCTCTACATTGGTACAACAGGTGGTTGCCTCGTAGTCATCAGTAAGCACAGCATGACGCCACTGACCGTCTGCCAACTGTGTGGCGACAGCTTTCCCAATATCTCGGTTATTCTTCCGCTCTCTTTTCCGGAAACTCCCAGATCGCTGGAGATGGACACGTCTTTACTGTACGACAACCTGGAGGCAAATCCTTCGTTGAAATCACTGTTTGTTACGATCGGAAAAGGATACAGGGACCTGGCGTCCAAGATGATATCGAGATACAGCACTGATACAGTGAATGATGGGATCTTTGTGTTGGCCTGGTCAGGCGATGAATGGCAAATGACAACAAACTCGAGTCCAACTTGAAACCAACCGCAGTTTAATTACTATTGTTACGACGCTTTGAACACAATGCCTCGTGACTGTGGGGTGAGGCTATTGTAAGTCAAATGCTGCATGTTGACATGCGCTCGCATTTGTTATTTGCCAACGTTCGGTTATGCTAGAACCGCTTCTCAATGGGTGCCATGCAAAGTACCACGTCGTAACAAGGCTCGTTTACAAACAGACCGTGTTGGAGAGGCGACTGAAATTTTAGATCTGAAATAACTAGAAAGTATTGTCCAAACACTACCTGGAAACATAGTACATGTAATTGGGAAGCTACGCTGTCACATCACATGACTACAATGCCCAATCATCTGACAGCTTATTGTATGAGCAAAGTTGGGCAATTCAAACTACTGGATTTCGAGAGGCCGTATAAAAGCACTGTATAAACAAACGCCTGGTCACATTAACTGAAGTGCAAAATGTTGACTGATTGATGATAACAAAGTGTTCCAGACATTACTTACATGGACATTGATTATGCTGACAAACTCTACATTATGAGCATATACAACTAACTAACCAAATTAGATATAGCCATTCGAAAAAAATGTTTCATCACATGCGTGTTAGGGGCATGACTTGGCAGGAGGGTGTAAAAGTCACCGTAAAGATGTGCCCTCTATGTAAATAATTTCTAAGGTTAAGTGAATTTGCTGAATCTCATTTGCTTTTGTTATCCTGCAAACCCAATTATAATGCTGATTATTGGTTATTTACGTAATCAGTTAACTGTTTAACTAGATAGCTTCAGCAACGACAAGTACTGCAGCTTTTGTACAAAGTAATGAGTATGGTTTCTGTACATAAGATTGAATAGTTATTATACACATCCTTAACTGTTTCTTGAATGCAGTGCATTCAACACCGAATTGTTCACAATTTTAATTAGACAGTAGTCGCACTATAGAAATAGTCTTCAGCCACAGCTAACAAATATGATACGACTTATTTTAAGACAGAGCCTGGTCATTCTTGGTCAAGTCTTGTATAAAAATCCAGTTAGACCTGTGCTAAGAGTTTTTAATTCATAAAAAATAAACTTACAAACTAACCGCGAACTCTGCAGTGATTTTGGTGCTCTAAATATTGCGAAATGAAATCGCAGGAACAGGTTTCTTAATCAGAGAGGACCGATTCAAACATTGTCGTTATCAGTGTGTAACAATATACGTGTATCAAATGTGCAACTGTAATACGAGGAAAGCCGAGTTTTGTCAGGATGAGTCATATATATGCAATTGTTGTCATTTGTAATGCAATTTTTTTTAATCGGATAATTTTCTACACTTGCTGGTCAAATAGTTATACTAATGTAAAACGTTAAATAAAACGGATTTATGCAATGTTTGTAAAAAGAATGCATACTAGTTAATTACTCTTTGATGTTATTGATTTGAATTGTTTCACAACCTATGTGTAGATTCTTCACTTTAAATATTTGTATTTATAAACGACAGGATTTGTATAAAATATTAAAATGTGTAAAATTATGCAAACCTCGCTACAAATTAGAGATTTCTATTCAGCACAAGTTTTAGAACAGTTCCAATACGATGCAGTGAGTGTAAATTACGAAAGTTTCTGGTTTTTCAATACATGTTTCATTCATATGTGATGTGCTCCCTTTCAAATAAATGTTTTGTTTAAGTTTTTTGATTATCCCAGAACATACACGAGTGATTTGCCTTCAAAGTTCAAACACTCCTAATGGCTAACATCTTGCTGCGGAACAGAACAGAAAAGCTCTCCGTAAGTCATTTGCTGGGTCAAACCATCCAACCCCCAGTTCGAGCCCATGTACTTATGTTTTGCATGCTAAAAAACAAAAGTAATGTTCACAGTTATTTATTTTCTTAACTAAAAGCTTTGATGGTTACACATAACAAGCTTTGCAGGCATAAAGTTATTAGACGGTTAGTATTACCGGGTACTTATTTTTAATCAGAAACTATCACTGTGCTAATTTATGAATTCACTTCAAAAGCACAGGTTGCTGGAAAAAGACAAGTCTTCAGTCGTTTGCAATAGGAAACAACAGAAAGGTTTCCCTCAAAACTGGTGTTAGTGAATTTCATAGATGACGACTAGCGTGGGGAACCTCATAGAAACAACATGTCTTTGTTTTATTAAGTTGGAATATACAGTTGGCCAGAGGAGCTGATCTTCCCTTTGTCCTAGTAGGATTGAGCATGAGTAAGGTGGCTCAGTACTAGACCATGAAGTGCCTTGTATACAAATGAAATTTTTTAAGTGGAGCTGAACTGAGTAAGATAACAAATGAAGAAGACGCGAACTCTGTAACGGGAGGCCTGGAAGAAGCCGAATAGCAAGGCAAGCGGATGCACAAGGAACTGACTGAAGAAGACATTACAATATTGAATTGCAATACTGTAATGCCATGAGAAGACGAGTGAAGAAACAGCATGGGCAGCATCTTGAGTTAGAGACCGACAAATGGATCAAAGTTGCCTCAGATAAAAGTAACAGGATCATATAATGTTGGTAACATGAGATTCCATTTTGTCAACCTTGAATAGAGACTCACACCAAGGTCACACGAACTTGGATCACTGGTACAATCATACAGATTGTATCAGTGATCCTAATATGACTCTCATTCATATTCCCTAAGATATACACTAGGAAATACGAATGAGAGGCATGTTAGGCCACGAATCTGGAGCACTGGTAGAATCTATTATTATTCTTATAATTACATAGTAACAGATTTCTAATATGTAAAGTCTCTGTACTTAAAAACAAAATCTGTAATAATATTATAACGTAACCAAACATTTATGAAGCATCTCGTAACCTTCAGCAGTCCATTCCCTTGACACATTTTAATTAGTTGTTCTACAGCATATCTTTAAATATTTATTAGAAAGCCTTGATCTTAATTAATAATGGTCACTATCAGACACAAACTTCCAGTTTTTTTTACTTTACAAAAACAAGCAGGCAAAATGAACTTTTTTGTAAGTGTTTAATAGAACCGCAATTAACATAAAGTGCGCCTGCGCTAAACTGAATGACTGACACACAGATGATAGATACACAAACTACAGATAAAAAAGTCAGTAATTTATGTTGACGCAGAGTCAGCAAACCAAAGGTCGGTTCAGCACCAGACCAATTTCGCAGAGTAGATCTGCGTTTTCGCATCCCGCGTTTTGAGATTCCGACATTAAAGAAAAACAACTTAAATACCAGTTCTCTGTCCGAAAAGATTGATGGAACCATCGACATGTATTAGGTGGACACAGCATAAGAGATTCAAACTGAAGCCTAGCTGTTTGCGTGCCTGCGACGTTATTTGCCATGCATGACGTCACAGGCATGCAAACGGCTAGCCGATAATAATCTTATCAACGACGTTTATTGGATGGACACAGAACCTATTATGTTAGTGAGCTCCGCCTGACGTCATGCATGGCAGAAAGTTCAGAGCGCAGGCTTCACTTCACAGTACAACTTTAGCCGTGCTATGTTGTGTCCACCCAATATACGTCGATGGATGGAACCGACTAATACACGCAATTGCCTGCTACAACGTGGAGTTCCATGATCTGATTACACCTACTGCCAGACAATGTTCCCTCTAAGCTGTGCGTGTGCACACGGTTCGTGAGACGAGCGCACACAAGAAAACATGGAGCGCACACACCCCAAAAAGTGTGTAAAGTTTAGGCCACATTACAATATATCTCTGAAACACTCATGTTTTACTAATAAATCTATTTTTACATGTAAAACTTGTTTAATGCCTTAACTCATTAAATTTTAGGCAACGTATCATAGTGAGTTCAAGACACAGTAACGTTGATTATCCGACGACTCCACAATGCGCAAAAAATTATACTCTCATCCATGGTTAAAATGTTGCACAAAAGATATTTTATGCGCACACAGACATATCAAGATATTAGAGGGAACATTGCTGCCAGATATCCAGTCACACCCAAGCAAACCGAGGAAGACTAACCAAGATACACCAGTTCTACTGCACAGATTCTATATGAGACAACTGTTTGCACGCTGATCGTGATCCAATCCTTTCAGTTCCATAAAGTCTGAAAGATCTCTTAATAATCACAACATGTTTAAAAGTTTACTTAGTCTGCAGTTACGTTTGTAATACAGAGAAAATACGGTCAGCTTACACGAAGCAGTCGCCACTAAATAAACATTTAAGCCGCTGTCTTGGGATTGTGGAAAGCCATATAATGAGCAACTGTTTGAAACCTAGATCCCGAGTGGCCGAGTGGGTTGGTAGCCCGCTCGCCACGCCGGCGGCCCGGGTTCGATTCCCGGTCGGTCGGTTTATCAGAGATTAATTTCTCGGATCTTTACTGCGGGTGGCTCGGTCGCAATATAAACGTGGAGTACGAGGTTGCACTCTGCCTCCGACACTAATCATCTTCGATATGAAAAGTGTCGTTAAGCCCAAGTACAACAACGAAACCTAGATCTTAAACTCCATTCAAAATGTAACCAGTCCAACACACTTTCCTCCCAGGGAACAAGTTAACCTGTTTAAAACATAACCTATCATAACGTAAAGGAATTAAAACTAAACAACATTACTGATAATACCACTACATTTGCTAATAATAGTCAAGCCATATAATCAATTGCTATGTCCCTTAAAAGAACAGTCCTATGGTGGAGGGAACCTCTGAATTCAAGATTACATAACGATCCAATGGATTTCATGATAATCCAAAAACATGATGCTATGAATTTTAGGAAATTCTTACAGATAATCTAGAACATTATATAATTTATTTCAAAGGATCATACGATCCAAACGATCACAGAATAATATAATCACGGGACTGTGTGGATCATAGGATAACCGGACGTAATTTATCGACTAAATCACAGTAAATAAAATCCATCAATCTTCTCCCTGTTGCTGAAGCACACCATCACTGGACGCAAAGGTTGAGTAAGCACAAGAGCTGAACTAAACGGATTCCAAGCGAGATTAAGTGTGCGTGGCACAGATGCAGAAAACGAAAATCCAACGGTGTTTTAACATAACCATACTGGCTGCAGCCCGTAATCAATATGGCAATGATGAGTTCCGAAATAAAACTGGTCCTGACACGACAACCATCAGACAAATATTTCACCAAGCTTCGACGCGACCAGAAGGCGCGTTTCGAAGCGAGGACGCTCTGCAATTTCTTCCGCCTTGTTTACTGTTGCAGGAATGGCAGGGTCGGAGCCGAGCCCCTTCGTAACGCCAGAATCCACCGTATCGGCTTCAGCTGGAGTTTCGAGGTGACCTTCGGCCCAGGCCTTCAGCCTAATATAAGTTTCAATACTTGATTGGTCAGGACTTTTCGCCGTGCTGGAATCCGCGTCAGCCGCCGTCGCCGCTGCCTGTACTGTTACAGAAGGATCGATATCGCTCACAGAAGACTGATCACCGTCCCTGGGAACGTTAGCGCAGCAGATCAGCGAATCTGGTTTGGCGGCGTGGAAGAAGGTTTTTTCAAGTTTGTCGATTTCGTCCTTGTGCAGATCGTGATTGGATGGCGCTCCAACGGCATTAAGGCTCTCTTCATTTGTCGACACGTGCTCGCTGACAACGATGTTTGGGAAAGTTTGGGTCCTGTTCGGTTCCCACTCAGGATAGGAAGTGCCTAAAACAGACATTTTGACTCATCCTATAGATCATTTGTACACAAAACAGCTAAAACCTGTTAACAGCTATCAGTCCCAAATGGAACCGTTGTGAAAACTTTCTAAAATGGTCACCTAAGAACAACACAAACTAAAATATACTATCTGAAAATAATATCATCGCAACTAAAAGAAATGTCCAACAGCTCGTGAATAAGGTGGTGCCCTGTGCTTCACTTTCAAGTGACGCTTTAGAAATTTTGAGTCTACAATTACAATTACAAATATATTATTCAACATGCCATAATTGCCAATTAAGTAACTGACTGCATCCTCAATCGTGAAATTCCCACTGGATCTGGTTTCTTCAATTCAGACTCTACATCACAACAGCAGCTGACCTATTTATTACTCCTAAAATATCCGTACTACCACCAGCATAACAGTAAACTTCCAACGTATAGTTCACTGTAAAACCCCATGACAGCACAACCATAGTACATGAGTCACAAAAGGCATTAATCGTTAAGAAATTATTCACAAAAAAGGTGACAAGCATATTAGTAATAACGGTAGTGTTTATTGTGCTGAGTTCATAAATAAGAGAAGTTTAATACTGTGTTTCAAACTCTGTTGCAACAAATAAAAGTATTTGCTGCTTTTATTTTTAAAACTGGAGGACCATATATAGAAAGAATAGGTCACAGCAATGCAGAGTGAATGGTTCAATTCTTCTATGAGTTAGAAAACTTAATCAATTAAGTTTTTCACACATAATATGTCCATGCCATCAATCGACACTTTGTCATAAGATAGAGGTGCTAAGTAAATTGAGAGCTAATAATAACATGAAGCACTGATACAAAAACAATGAAATCAGCGACGTAGGATCAATGCATTCATTATCTGGTGTAACTAAATTCAAAACCAAAAACGCAAAGCTTACGCAATCGATAGTTTAGCAACTCCGCTCGTTGTCGCTTCACCTGTCGCGTTTGCTTAAGCTTCTTGTGGAGTTTGTATCCACCGTAGAATGGTAGAACCACAAGACCAATGCCAGCCACGACAGCCCCCGCTCCCAGAGCCAGGCCACCCAAAATGGGAGCCGCCAACAGCTTCGCTCCTAGACAACCACAAATGGTCAGTATCAATCACGCAGATAGTTTCACAACAAAGATTTATTTTATGTCACCTGATCTCAAATAACAAAGAAAAGGTCCAAAATAGCAAAACAAGCTGGCCAAAAAATTTGTTCCTCAGATTCCCAATGTAACAAAGAAGCAAAATATAACTACAGAAGTCAAAAGCTCCTAAAACAAAACGTCTGCCCAAATTAATCGTAATCGTAAACTCGAGAATTACAGAGCGCCCACAAAAGCGAAGTCGTGGGAATCAGCTTATTCACAGATGCTTAATCAAAATAAAATCAATAGGCAGGGGTCAAGATCCGGAGAGTCAGGCAGGCAGACAGCTAAAATTAAATCAATCAGTCGTTTATTGACTCAACAACAGAAACCATACAGGAAAGAATAAAACTCAGTAATGATAGAGAAATTTCAAATTTAATCTGTTGATGTCGCCAACAGGACAACCATAAAGGATAAACAAATCCGCTAGTTCGGGGCTGTCCCTTATCCATTATTACAGTTCCAGATGGCTAAAGAAATTATTAAAAGAATCATTCTACCAGATTGAAGCAGTCAGGACAATATTAAAGAAGACCAGAATCACCAATAATACTACGTAAGGATGAATATTTAAACCATCTGAATGGACACCAAACTACTCACCAAAAATCGATCCTCGCACAAGCTTTCTTTCTATCGGCTTATCTTTGTCGTAGAGGTATTTGCAGCCGAATATACTCAGCCGGCTGTAGTGGTTACCGATGAACTTGAACTCTCTGAATTTCTCTCCGCACTGGTAGCAGAAATGCGTATTGCACTGGGAGCAGGTCATGTGATCACATCCCGTGCTTCTCTGAATGAAGACCTGTAAACGTAACGAAGTAACAAAAACTTATATAGCGCCTCCACATAGACATCAACTCAGAAGTAAATGAAAAATTATAGTAGGTCAAACCAAAATGTGGTTAGCAAAAATTGGTATAATAAAGGAAATACTTACTTACTTACTTATTGTTCCCTTTTTAAGCACATGGTCCTGCAGACGTTAGATCAACTGGCTTACAGCCAACACAAACACAATTATAGAAAACATGCACAAAACCTTTCTTTATTTATGTTTTCAATAAATAAGTCTATTTAGGTTCTTAATTTTCCCTCTATGACTAGCCCTAACTCTTCCTCCCCTAGGTTCCCCTGATATGAAATAACTTCTCCCATTCAATTTTTTGCTTGTATATATAAATTTGTTTGTTTTTGTTTGAATGTATTAGTCTTGCCATGTACAGTGCTGTGCGTTTGCTAGTGATTCTCAATAAAGAATATTCTTACTTACTTACTTATTACAACAATATCTTTATGTTTTTGGCAAGGTTGGACTTTTTCTTAGGTATTCGGTATTTGGGATCAAATGACATAATCTTTGTTGTTGTAGCTTCTGTTAGACAGTTGTGTGTGTAGCACTTTTGATATGTACTGTTACATCAAGTGTCTTGATGCATACCACACATACCAAAACACGTTGCTCAACAATTCATGACTATAGAGTTACACTGCTCTATGTCAGCATCTGATTTATCAACCTAGCAGTGTATTCTGCATCAGGATCACATGAGCTATGTCCTGAATGATCTCTCTCATGTACAGACACCTTCATAAAGTTATGCTGGCTGTAAGGATTATATAGCCCTAAGTCCATGATTCTGGAGAGAATTTAAAAACTTCAAAGGTTCAAGTAAATATCCAATAGTAAGTGTGACTATTGCCATGACTGTGTATGATCAATCCAACCTGGATATAATTAAGTCTGATTATATTACCGGGTATACTGCCTTATTTCCATAGCCAACCCCCTGCAGAGTGCTTTTCAGTAGGTACCTTGGACTCGTATCCTTATAATACAGTCAGCAGGTGGGCAGAGAGGCTAAGGCCTTTGCTCCGTATATAAACTGTCTGAAACAAGATCATGATCCACGCTACTGCGGATTGTCTGCCTGGACTGCGAGTGATACGCTTGTGGCAGTAGATGCCTTCGCATACCTAGAAGAAGAAGATTCCCTTGAGCTAGCGTGAGAGGCAGCCATGGGTAAGATGTGTTAGCGACTTCATTTTCTTAGCCTCGGCATATGATGGCGGGTAGATAGTCCTCTCCCTTGCCGTCTCATCTTCCCACCGACAGTGTATGGCCAGTGTACTCATTATAACTGAGTTGGCTAGGGGCAAAGGTGGAGCAGAAACCTCAAACCAAATTTCTGCTCTGGTGGGGCTTTGAACCTCTGGCCTCTCAACTGACAGTCAAGCACACTACCCTTCACATACTTAGGTAATCCAGCCAACATGAGACCAGCACCGAGTTGCAATCGCCGGACCCAGCATGATCCCCATAGACAAACACATCTAGCACTCAACCGTTGAGTGGTACACCACGAAACGTTGGCTCTATACAATGTACACGTTCCACAGTTGCAAGACTCGGATGAGCACAGACGCCTTGAATAAGAATCTCAACATATAGAATGTGTTGACACTCAAAAGGATGTAGAGGATTCACTACACAGACCAAGTTGTCGCTCTACTCTATCAACAAAACTTGTCCAGATGTTCTGAACATCCCTGCCATCTGTCAACTGTTGATGGGAATCCATTGGTTGGCTCCACATGTACGCGTGGGCCCACCACTGGTGACTTTTCCAGCTTACTGTGATGTAACATATTCATTCATTGTGACGTTTAACATCATATCAGTAATGATAATCTCCAAAGTGCAGGGCACCAGCTTATTCATGAGTGCTGCGTCTAGTCAGAGGGGTTGTCCAAAAGAGTAGTCCAAATCCGGTTTCAGAGGGGCACAGCAGATGTTAAGGTGGGTGGTGTTTAGGTCGAGGATCAGAAGGTACAGTAAGGAAGTAAGTAACTAAGTAAGTGTGTTCTTTACAGGCTTGTGTAGAAAGCGTCTCTGATTAGATATCTTGAAGGGATGCAATATTACATGTTAGTAAATAGTAATGCAGAGGTTAAGAGAACAGCAACTGGTTTCAGCCAGAGTCCAAATATACAGACCAAATTTCTTTTGGCTGAGGCTGCCTGCTAGTCTCGGAATTCTGGGAATCTGAGACTCAACAAGTCTGTGTTTGTCTGCCTGTCTGTCTGTGTCTGTCTGTCTGTCTCTCTCTCTCTCTCTGTCGGTCTTGTCTGTCAGTCTGTCTCAATCTGGAGGGCAGTAATTGAGATGAAACAGGACAAGATAAATGTGGAAAAACTGGTGATTTCCTTGTACAGACTTCTACAAATGACAGACTTCTAAATTTCTCCTCCCTCCAAACATTTAACTGCCAGATGTGTAGACACTGTAGCCTCATAAGTATGATTCACAACCGATATTGTCAACATGTAGTTTGATGTAGACAGAGACACAGAGAGTCTGAAATTAGATGCATTCCAGCAAATGAACAGGATTCAACAATCAACACGGTCAAAGTACAAAATTTCAAGCGACTGTAAGCGCCAGCACATTGAAATGTATGTGCAGTGAAAGTTTAGACCCATGCCCATTATGTCAGGTGGTCTAAACTTTGGACTCCTCTCTTTCAACATGCATATCCACCACAGGCTGGTTTTGGTTTCCCTGATCTATCCGAAAATGGACCAGTGGACAAAGCCCCTCTCAGTCCACTGAGAGAAAAAAGGAGCAATCTGTCCCCTCTCCATCCATCCAGAAAGACTGCCATTGAGAAGAATGTCCTTCCTGAATAGACATATCTGCTATTTTATATCTGCCCACGTGAAGAATGCACAATCTCTGGAGACATTCAAATCCCAGTGCAAACCTATCTTTTTAAGCTATCATTGACTGTCACTGACGTATAACTGTTGACAAGGATGTATCATATACCCATAAAAGTCGCCGCGTAGGGATTAGGGACCCTGGGCAAGTCCTTCACAATTGCTCATGCGTTTTTCAAGGCGTGAAACTCCGATTCAGCGTTCGCGCAGTAGTCGGGGGCGCCTCTGAATGGGAAATCTGGTAGGGGCGCTATAACAAGTGTTCAAATACAATACAATACAATACTGATTTAACCTAGTATTATAAGCAGTAATGTCACTCAGCCTCAACAACACCAAGGCAGGAATCAAATTAGATATAGGGCTGATGAATAATCTCCGATTTGCTGATGACATTGGCCTTCTCACTAGAAATGGACCAGAACAACAGGATATTATGACAAAGGCTGAAGAAACCACTTGAAGAATCGGCCTAATGATCAATGCAGAGAAAACCAAAACAATGGTGATTGAAAAGACCAAAGAGATCACAACACAAGCAGAAGCTATTGAGCAGAGTGGAACAATAATTATTTGTCTATCTACAAGGGTTAATACATGCAGCTGGCAGCAATGATAACAGACTACAAAGCAGAATTATTTTGATGCACTTCACAAGCATTTGGAATAAGAACAGGATATGGCTGAAGCAGAGAATTAACAAAGAGACCAAGACAAAAAATACACAAGACTATGATACAACCAATATGGATCGGAATGTTGGACAACGCGAAAGCAAGATGAGAAAAGAATTGTTACAGCAGAAATGTGTTGGCTGAGGAAGACTGCAGGGATTTCAAGACTACAGAACATAAACATGCGAAACGATGACATAAGAAAATCATTAGGTATCCAAGCAACTCTGCTAATTAAATTTCCAATTCATAATTATCATCAGTTCCTGATGCCACCCATTACGCTGCGATAGGTGCGAATAAACGACCTTTTTTGTTCATTTGTCAAGTCCAGCATGCCTCCTGTAATGATTAGTCCAAGTTTTATTATGTCTTCTTTTATACCAGTGGAGTCTTGGGCTTCATTTATTTTTCTATTTCCTTTGAATCCTGCATGTAGTGCACTGTGTTGGATTCAATGTACTGCCATTCTTCCATGTGGCCAAACCATAGGAGTCTGCACTGAATGACCTTGTCCAACAGATTTTTTAGGGTATGTAGGAATTGTCTTATATCATCATTTCAGAGTAGATATCTTGAAGGGGTGTATTCAAATGTTCGACTACATTTCTAATTTGCTGCAGTCTTAATATTCCAGCAATTTAACGTAGCCATCTCAATTCTGCTGGCAAGCATTCTGATTCATATAGTAAAATGGGTTGTATCATTGTCATCTCATATATTTTGTCTGTTCTTTTTGTTATTTCCCAGCTTCTCCATGTGTTGATCATTTGTCTAAATGTTTGTGACGTGCATCCAACTCTCTTCTGCACGTCTTTTTTGCTGTTGCCATCTGCGCTTACTAAACCTCCACAATAACTGAATTGGTTAATATGACTTTCAGCTCAAATTGCCAACTACTGAGTAGACTCATACTAAGCGTAAAGTCGTCAGGGACATGTTGTATCACACAGCGTGTAAACCAGGCCATGTGTAAAAAGGGCAATGCTGAAAAGTCAATGTTTAATGATATATTGCAGTTCCTGCATGGTGTGTTAACCAATACGGCTTTGGGGAACATAACACCACCAGAATGGCATGCAAACTAGGGGCATGAAAACAAGTCCACAGTATAATTGGTTTTATTTTATTATAGACTTCCTGCATTCTTTTTATCTTGACTGCTTCTCTGCTTTGCTGTTCCAACCAGTTGTTTTTATCTCATTGTTGTTGCCCTCTGATATCGCTAGTGAGCCAGTTAACTTTTTCGGTCTAGTCTTATTTTCATGCTTGGCAGTGTAAGTGTTTATTTTTTCCTGTCCTCCACAGTTAAGCATGATATTGACTGGTCTTCATGCTTCTCTGACTATGTTGTTGGCTACTGTATGTATTCCTTTTTGTATGTTTCTATGTCCACAAGTCTTCTGTGTGGTCTTGCTCGCTGAATTGTAAGTTCCTCTCTTTCTCAAACAGATTATAGTTTTACATAATCAAGGTTTAGTGCTGTTGTGACCATCACAAAGTTATATCTTATTATTATCAATTATTATTATTATTATTATTACTATTATTATTATTATTATTATTATTATTATTATTATTATTATTATTATGGTCTGACAATAATCAACAATCAACTGATGGATAACAAAGCAGCAATCTTTCCATCAACACCCTATTATACTTTACAATTCATTTTGGCCAAAAATTCTTTTCAACTGATCCGTGTTCTACATACTGAATCAGCATTTAGGTATGCTATGCAATTCAAGTCTACAAGATGCCATATAAAATTTGAGTCAATTCAAGTCTTCAAGATACCATATAAAATTTGAGTGACATGAAATCACTTCTCTGTTGCTGCTCGTTCAGAACTTGCTTGGTTAAGCAACTTCCTGGTAACTTGGCTTTGCTTCGTTTGATCCTCCCCAAGACGTTTGCCCTCAAATTTTTAAGAAACACCAGTTGATGCCTCAGTGGTAAAGCAATATTACACACACAGAAAAGAAATTAAATAAATAAATTAAAAAGAAATAAAGTACATTTAACTCTTAATTAAAGAGTGAAATATACTTTATTTCTTTTAAAGAGTCTTTAACCCACCTTGCACTTGGGACATTTCTGTGCGTTGAACTGGCCATGTGGGCGTTCCAATGCCCATGCCCTAACCAGCTTATCTCCACGGCGGTACTCTTTGCACTTCATTGCCTCGTGCCACGGCGCCTGGCACGGAAAGCACCAGTCCAGAGCACAGTCGGCACACTCCACCCGCACTCCAAACTTCTTCGCCATTGGTTCGCGTAATAACTGCAGATCGATCGTCATAATACAACTACACCTTGGACACGTCTTACGGTGCGGCTCCTTGTTCGCATCAACGAGGAACTGGTTGAACTTCACCTTCATCGTCACGTTGAGTCGCGCGAGTATCTCGTCGCGGTGCACCTTCTGCGGGCAGTCAGTGTTCGGACACGGAATTTTGACCATTGCTTCGGACACCTGAGTGTGGAAGTATGTCTCGAGGCAGCTGTTACAGACAGGGAAGGCACAGCAGGGTCGAAGGTTCAACGACGTCATGTTGAAACAGATGAGGCACTCAGTGGTCCTGAGCTCACCAATGGGGTAGGTCGTCTGCGAGTTACTCTCGTCTCCGTCAAGTTGGAGGTCCCACATCAACATGTCTATTATGTCGCCTTGTCCTCGAAACCGTAAGAAACGATCTACGAAGTCGTCTGGGTCGTCGTTTAGCTCGTTTATAAGTGCAGCGTTTCTCTGCTGTGACAACGTGATATTTCTGTAGAAGTCTCTCATCGCTTCTGATTCGTCGGTATCGTATTCACTGTCGTTGTCTGGAGTATCGAAGGTTCCTTCTGCGGGTTCCAACTTCTCAAGACCGGAAGATGCATTGTTGTGTGCCGCAGATATCGTCTCATCCATCAACGTTGGTTGATCCTGCACGGTGTACACCAAGTCCTCGTCCCAGTTTCGCCTTCTGGTAGGCCTGCTGTGGAATGAACGGAAGGAGACTCGACTCCTAACAAAGATTCCGTCTCCTTCAGCCATCTCAGCATCTTGCGGTCCTTTGCCGTTGCGAGATGTAGGTTCATGCTCCAACAATATGCCAACTTCAATTTTTTTTCCACCCTTTGATTCGGAGTGTAAGCGTTCAGAATTTTGATTTTTTGACAAATCACTTGCTTCAGCCATATCACACGACTAAAACACACACAAAAATTAAATGTTTAAACTAATAGGCCTACATGAAGGTAACCTTTGGTGAAAGCATGCTGGCCTGTCACACCTGCATGTAGAAATGACCTTTTTTCTGTTTCTTTTTACAAGTTCCGCCAGCACCTGGAAACCTCTCTCTTTACCAGTGAAGACACTGGCCCGGGTCGGAAGTGCCTCTGATCTTGAGTGGCGCTATATAAATACTCGATTACAATTACGATAATGACTGTCACTGGTCATTGGTCAAGCAAATAGGAAGTTCTTCCAGAAATTGCAGTTTCCCGCGGCCACTGCCTTCATTGGCTCTTTGTCTGGACATGTACTCTCTCCACAACACAGCTCACCCTTTTATGCAACTAAGTTGTGGAAAGTAGCTTGTGTACCAATATACTTTAATTACCTTTAGTTGTGCGTTCCCATCGATCATATCTGCACACGTAATAATCTTGTTAATCCCAATTTAATTCAATCTAGTCTTATATGATAGGATTCAACCTAATCTCATTCAATAAGTATATCATTGCAAATGATCTCAGCGCTTCTTCCCATGTCAACAGGATTCTAAGTGCATGCTCTGGTTCGCTCCACGCTCTCAGAGTCCTCAGGGCACACGGTCTCCCTCCGACAGCACTCCATGAAGTTGCACGTGCAACTACCATCTCTCGCCTTCTCTATGCCTCCCCTGCTTGGTGGGGATTCACCACTGCAAGCGACCGACAAAAACTCCAACGTTTCCTGCAAAGGGCCAAACGACTGGGCTACCTTCCTCCTCAACACCAGGATTTAGACCGAATGATGGAAGAAGCAGACGTCAAACTCCTGCTTGCGGTCAACCGGAACTCACAACATGTGCTCAGAGGCCTCTTTCCTCCGACCGTATGTAGGCCTTATGCTCTGCGCCCTAGACCTCATGAATATGAACTGCCCAAAAAAGATGACCACAATTTCATCTCTAGGGTTCTATTTCGGACCATTCGGGATGTTAAGAGTTAACTCTCAATCCTGTCTATAGGCATAAACTTATTGTTTTTAATTTCCTTACTTTCATTATCACATGTAAACAAGTTGCGGTATGTCAACTTTGTATCTTAATAAACGAAATCTACTACTACATTGCCGACTAAACTTTAATACAAGTGTGCTTGTCAGATGAAATTATGTCTACTTATTAAGTAATTATTAAGAAATTATGTCTACTTACTTACTTACCATGTCAAATTGGTAACTTAGTAAGTAAGTAAGTATATTTTTTATTAAACGAATTGCAAATCTGCACTACGGTGTACATGCGTCTTAATAACAATCAACTGTCAATATGAGTACAACATTCTAAACTATAAAAGTCTTGCGCCATAGATTATCTGCAAAGGTCTGGAAAGATTCACAATCTATAGGAAAGTGTTGTTGGTTTGTGGCAATCGTATCTGTACTGCCATCTGCCACCCATACAGTGACAGGATGTCACACTGACTTACCATCAAAAGCTCCAGACTTCCTTTGGTAACAGTCTCCCCAAGGATTCTATATTAAAGGATTGGTTACTCGTGAAAATATCGTGTACTTCCGGTTTAAGGCTACGAGCCTGGCGCCACCTGGCGATGCGGGTGTAAGACGGGACTGTGGACATAAAAAAGCATGGACGACCCGATGTGTTGTTCAGCGATTAATTGCACGAATTTGAGGAAAATCAAATCAGGATTACTTTTCTTTCAGTTTCTAAGGATCAAAGAAAGGTTAATAATAATAAATGTAAATATATTTTTAATGACGTTCAGTTAAATAATCTAAACTACGGAGATAGGCGTTTAGCATGGTAAACACGAAGTTCTACGCCTTTGTCACTAGGTGGTCAGGCTCCATGGGCCGCCATTTTCTGTCCAACGCGCTTACATAAGGAGATTCCAGTCCTGTGTATAATAGGTCATTGAGTCTCCCCTTGAGCAGCAAATGCTTTATTTTTACTTTGCAGTAGCTCAAATAAATATCCAGCTTATTTAGGTCAAACCTATTTTATCTGTCTGCAATCTTTGTAAACAATGACTAACTGACTAAATGCCAATATAGGGAGCTCATCCCTAACAGGAACTGAATTACACACACAGTTTCAAACAACATCCTATGCCTCACGAGGGGCTGCTGAGATGGTGTGTGAAGCCGCGGACAGACTGCTACGATCGGTTATGCGATCCAAGACTCATGTCCTGCGATCGGTCTTTCCTCCTACTAATATCCGTCATCATGATCTTCGACCGAGACCACATGACTTTCAATTGCCGCCCAAAGATGACAGAAATTTCGTCCAGAGGTTATTATTCAGGTGTCTAATGTTGCCCCAATGACTATGTTGCCCCCTGCTTGAACATTGATTCAAAATGATTAATTTTGCTAATTTATAACTGGCATTACTGTCTCTGTAATGGGTTGCGGTGTGCCAACCCAGTGTTTCTTCAATAAACGAATATTATTACCTCATCAATTCTGCCCTGTTGTCAAGAAATATATATGCAGTGGTGAAATTCAGCCAAATCCCACTGGATCTGAGATCTGACACCTCCGATGTGAGATCCACCACCTGATCTATGAGATCTGAACCTGAAAGATGTCACCCATATGTCTCTTGGGTTGCATATCACCGGATATGTTTCAGGTATTTTCAGTTTCATCCAAAACGTGAATAGTGAGTAACAGGTATAGATCAGCCAGAAAATATTAGGTTTCAGTTTTGCAAAGATTTAGAATCCACCACCTCTGGACAAGATATTTAACCACTGAATACATACATGGTCATGTTCCACACATTCAGCAAGTGATTCAAACACCTTAATAGAAGCCAAGAAACTGAAGAAGTTCTCTTGAAGAAGCGCGATTATAAAAAAAACACATGGTGAACAGGAAAAAGAAAGATCAAATGGCATACAGGAAAGTTCATGGCATGACCACTGGTCAGACTTGGTGGAATGAGTGAGGCTTATTCAGATGCACTGATATCTACCATCAGTGAATGCCAGTTAGTAATGTCATGTAAGGTAACTGATCATTTATATAGCACCAGTTAGTAAGTGAACCATGTGCTGCAAGCAGTTCATTTGGCCAAGAGAAAACCGCTGCTCTCGTCATGTTTACACATAAATCAGAAATAAACGGTTTTCCATTGAGCAGTTACATTTTTTAAATCTGTAGAAAATGAAACGATCATTTCTGGAACATGGGAACATACTTGTTTGAACACTTATGGTGCTAGCTATCATCAGGCAAACTTTGGTAACATTTGGTAATAAAAATACATTCGTACCAGACTACATAAATCTTACAGCAAGTGCATTTACTTGACATAGATCAACAATATCGTAATCTTAAACTCTAAAGCTAAACGCAGCGCACCAGTTTATTCACGTATGCTGCGTCACGCCGTCACGTCAGAATGGTTGTCCGGCGATGGTCAAACGAAGATCCGTGTCCAATACCCAATTATCCTGCGCGGAAGCAAATTATGTCGTCGAAATAGATCGTTTTTATTCACTAGAAAACGATAAACTATTTAATCGCGCAGTTTAATACGGGTTTTCTAGATTAGTCAACTGTTTTCCGGTTTGCTAATGGCGTGTGGGCAAAAAACCCGGCAGTGGATTCAACAGGTCTCGCCAAAATAAACAGATTCTGCCAGATTTGCCATCCAGGACAGCAAACAAGGATTTCTGGCAATTTCAAACGTTAGATCGAGCGATATTCTTCAGTCCAAGGCTATTAAGACATCGGTTTTGGGGGCAAATAAGCTTCCCCGTCACTATATAACAAAAGGGCGGACGGGCAGTAAGTACCCGCCATAACAGGTTCCCGTTGAGTCGAAATAACACGCAAAAGTCGATAGAACCTGCTTAAGTTTCAGATGGATATCTACGCAGAACTTACTTACGTTTAGTAAGACTCTAAACTCTCCGATTTCTTTCTACAGTGGGTCAGTTTCTCAATTTGCCCGAAGTCTATCAAGCACCTTGACAATAACAAAACCGACCATTCGTATAATATTTATAGTAACATTTGCGAATTGCTATTTTTAGCTATGACGTAACTTTTCTCAAGTTCCTCATACGAGCTCATAAAAATTAACGACAAGACGTTGGTAGCAACCATGCAACAGCAATAAATCTATTGAACAAGCTATTTTGGTCGGTGCTTCAACAATGCAAATCTGGCTGATCCATTGTTCGAAGAACGAATAATTTGGTATGTAGGCTATACAGGCTACTTCGCGAAGGTAGGCCTAATTAACGGAAAATTAAAAATAAGGGCAGTGTAAATCTTCGTCAGTTAGCCTATTAATTGGTGATTGAGTCTAGTGAATTGCCCATATATTATGTTATTCATAATTTCGTCTTCGTCTAAAAAAACAACAGTGCTGGATGTTATAGGCCTAATTACTGTATATTCACGAAAAGTGAACATTATTTTCAACTTTCCTGTGCTCAAAAAGGCGAGTAGCCAAAGAACGACCTGACGGGGGAAAGAAATAGAGTTGCCTCGAGCTCTGTTCCGAAACTGGAGAGCTTTTTCGTACACTCTCACAGTCTCACTCTAAAGTGACGATCACATCAGATGAGTCCAACGAAGGGCCGGTAGCCTATTGTAACGAAAACGGGGTTTCTGCTCTCTCTCAGGATGCGAGTGTCAGGCGCGTGTCGCTCAGGATGGGAGCGTAAGTAAGACCTCCGTGATATTCGAAGGATTTCAGCATCCGCCAGCCGACTAGCCGTAGCGATCAGTGTCACCCACCGAAGGAAGAGAACACCGAAGTTCAATCACAATCTTTATTCATACACCAAGCATTAGAAGACGAGAACCATCACAACAGGCAGACTCTCTCTGCAGGCAGACCAACTACTACGCAAGAGCGCCCTCTATATATACCCAGCTGGGCTGACTGGGATCCCGGCTGGGATCCTTGGCTGACTGGGATCCGCTTGGCTGGGATCCGCTTGGCTGGGATCCCTGGGCAGGAGGCCTTGGCTGGGATCCTCTTGGCTGGGATCCGCTTGGCTGGGATCCGCTTGGCTGGGATCCGCTTGGCTGGGATCCGCTTGGCTGGGATCCCTGGGCAGGAGGCCTTGGCTGGGATCCGCCAAGCCTACCGCAACCCGAGGGTGGTCCAAAACAGGGTGGTCCAAAAACCGTGGGTGGTCCCAAAAACTGAGGGTGGTCCCAAAAACTGAGGGTGGTCCAAAAACCGTGGGTGGTCCCAAAAACTGAGGGTGGTCCCAAAAACCGAGGGTGGTCCCTGGCAAAAACGCCACATCCTCCTCCCACCACGAGAGATATGCCCCCTATATCTCCCGGGCACCCGCACGAAATATCACAATACAACAATGTGGCCAACGGGCCCTACAAAGTCTATGATTCCTAAAATCTCCAAGAGCCCAAGCCCGCTTATAAAAAAGGAAAGTCCAGCCACAGCTAAGCCAAGTCCTATCTTCCGCCCGGCTAACTAAGGGCGGTCTACGCGATCAATAAAGTCTCTAAAAATTAAAATGCTATCGCAGTGGCCATCGGCCCAAAAACCATCAGACGATTAACAGAGGCCAACGGGCCAACAATCAAAAATCAAGACATAACAAAATCATAACAATCACAGCCATTTCTCGGCGAAACACAAACAATTAAGAAATCACACAAGAAAACGCGTCCCCAGACAAAAGGCGTCTGGGGGAAGGACAGGGAGGACAGCCATGGTCTCTCTACGTCAGGGACGGAGGGCTTACGCATCCCCAGACAAAAGGCGTCTGGGGGAAGGACAGGGATCGTAACAGAGTCCGGGCCGACGAGCGTATCAGAGTCCGGGCCGACGAGGGAAAGACTAAGTCTTTCAAGTCCCGAAGGCGGCATTACCATCCGAAGAGTCCTGTCTCTCCAAAAGGCAAGAGGCCCCTGACAGCCGCAACTACTCGTCAGTCACTCGAAGACACGCAGAGATCGAGGATCTCTAGCGGTAGCGGACCGGTCGTTGAACCGTCCGCCTCGGTCGTCGATCCAAGGCGTCAACCTCGGAGATAGGAGGCGTCGCGGCTCTCGGGCCGGGCGCACCAGGAATCGGAGCGGCGGTTCCGCCCGTCTCCTCAAAGTCCTCCTCGTAGCTGGGTCGCAGCTTGTCGATGTGCGCGACAAATGGCTTGGAGTTCCGCGTCTTCCGGAGCCGGTAGTTGACCGGCCCGGTCTTCTCCATCACGTAGTAGGGACCGGTATACATCCGGGCCCATTTCGGACTCCGGCCCTGGTATCGTCGTGGCGTATAATACCAGACGCGGTCGCCCGGGGCGAACGCGGCTGGTCGCACCCTGAGGTCGTATTTCTTCTTGCGCCGTTCTGCGGAGACTCGTAGGTGCTCTCTCACCAAGCGGTAGGCGCTCTCCACCCGCTCGGCGAATTCCTCGACGTAGCTGGAGTAGGTACCAGCTCGTTGGTCATCATCCGGTGGCCTGCCATAGACCAGATCGATGGGAGCCCTGGTCTCCCGACCGAACATCAAATAATTCGGCGTAAAGCCGGTAGCTTCATGCAGCGAAGCCCGGTAGGCGGCGAGGACATGGGGTAGAACCTCGTCCCAATCGCGCTGATGGCTGCTAATGACTTTACCCAGCATGGCATTCATGGTCCGGTGAAACCTCTCAATTAACCCATTGCAACTCGGGTGATAGCTGGACGTCCTTACCTTATCAATTCCCAGCAAGCGACTAAGTTCCCGGAACAGGTTTCCCTCGAAGTTAGTTCCCTGATCTGTTAAGATCTGAAGGGGCGCCCCATATCTAACAATTACGGTCTCTACAAGGGCCCGTGCTACTGAGGTAGCCTCTTGGTTTGCCATTGGAATGGCCTCCACGTACTTTGTAAAACCGTCCATTACGGTCAGAATATATACATGACCACGTCTACTTCTAGGATGGGGACCAGTTATATCAATGCTAAGCCGCTCCCACGGCTCCCCACAAGGCAATGGTTGGAGGGCACCCTGTCTAGGAGGAAGACCCCGGCGGTACTGGTTACAGGGAGAACATCGCTGACAAAAGCGCTTCACGTCCCCGGACCATCCCACCCAGTAGGCCCGGCGTCTTACCTGCCAACGCGTTCGGCGAACGCCCAAATGGCCGCCCGTCAATCCAGTATGAGCCAACCCCATAAACTCTTCCCTTTTTCTCCTAGGCACTACGACTTGGTCTACCCCTTCAGGCGTCCGTCGGTAAATCACCTCTTCCCGTAGGCACAACCGGTCCTTCTGAAACCAGAGAACCTTTACGGTCTCACTCTCCGATAAGATCTCCACGAGGTCGGGCGCTTCGGCTCCTTCTCCCAACCAACTTCGGACTATGATCAAATCCGGGTCGTTGCGCTGTGCGTCCTCCATCGATTCCAACGGTTCAGCATTAGCGCCCGCTAAGGGCGGATCAGGCACTTCAGTCACCGCGGCCACTATCTCTCTTTCTTCCCAGCCACATTGGCGGCACGGGCGACGCGACAGCGCGTCCGCGTTTCCGTGTTTCCGGCCCGGGCGGTGCAATATCTCAAATTCAAATTCAGCGAGGCGTTCGAGCCATCGCCCCTGCTGACCAATCGGTTCCGGCGTGCGTTGCAGCCATTGCAAAGCAGCATGGTCCGTCCGCAGAACAAACGGACGCCCTAGCAAATATTGCCTGTAAAGCTTCGTAAAATAGACAATAGCTAGCAGTTCCTTACGGGTCACACAGTAATTTCCCTCGGCTGCCGACAAGAGGCGGCTCCCGTACGCAATCACGCGTTCTTCTCCGTCTATCCTCTGCGAAAGCACCGCTCCTATCCCTACATCGCAAGCGTCGCAGTCAAGCACATACATTTCATCATCCTTCGGCAGCGCAAGAATCGGGGCAGATGTTAAAGCAGCCTTCAAACAATCGAACGTCTCCTGGCAAGCTTCGTCCCAGGTGAACGCTCTCCCCTTCTTAGTAAGGGCAAACAGCGGAGCGGCTACCGTAGAAAAGTCCTTCACGAATCGTCGGTAGTAAGAGCAGAGCCCTAGGAACGCCCTTACGTCTCGCAGTCTCTGTGGGACCGGCCACTCCACTATATCTGCAATCTTGGAGGGATCCATCGCCACTCCGTCCGGCGTCACGATGTGACCCAGAAAGCATACGTTCCGGCGCAGCAACTGACACTTGCTCGGCTTCAACTTCAGATTAGCGCCCCTCAACCTCTGGAATACTTGCTCTAACCGGTCTAAATGCTCTTCCGGCGTCTTCCCGAAAATAATAACGTCGTCCAAGTAGACCAGGCAAATCTCAAAGTTTAAACCTGATAAAACTATATCCATCAGGCGCTGAAAAGTGGCGGGCGCATTGCAAAGCCCGAACGGCATCACCTTCCATCTGAATATTCCCCTGCGCGTAACAAACGCGGTCTTATCTGCGTCTTTCGGTTCCATCGCGACTTGATGATATCCGCTCCTTAGGTCTAGCGTACTAAACCAGCTACCTCCTGCAAGCGCGTCCAAACATTCATCAATCCTGGGCAGCGGGTATGAGTCCTTCTTGGTCCGATCGTTCAGTTGCCGATAGTCGATACAAAACCTTAGCGAGCCGTCCTTCTTACGGGCCAACACCACATTCGCAGCCCACTCACTCACGGCAGGTTCGATGATCCCGTCAGCTAACATACTGTCTAGCTGCGCATCGACCGTAGCCCTATGCGGCAGCGGCTGTCGTCTTAACGGCTGTCTCACTGGGCGCGCATCTCCCGTCTCAATCCTATGCGTGCTTACAGACGTTCTGCCTATGTCCCTATCACTCGCGGAAAATACATCATTATATTTTACAAGCAAAGCGCCTAATCGTTCCCGTATCTCAGCAGGCACTTCTACGGGCAAATCCGCTAACAATTTATCAATTGGCGAAGCTTGGCCGACCGCGTCCTCGCGGTTGGTCTCGCACAATTCTACCTCTACAGGGTGCAGCTCTCCTAAGGGGCGATCCTTGGACAACCGGACTGGGTCTTCGCTCAAATTAACCACCCTTACCCGAGCATCTGCGTAGTCACCGACAACTACGCGGGCCAGATGGACCCCGGGTTGGATTTCCTTAGCCTCCGTCATCCAGGCTGGCGCTACGGTCGTTAAATTACCGTACATGGTCTTGACCGGGACATCCCTCTGGGACTTAGGGGAAACCAACACCTCCTCGGCGACGATCACGCGCCGGCACCAAATAGATCCATTACCCCTAACCAGGGAAATACGCCTGCGTCCTACAAATAAGGATCCCATACCAAACCCTAGGCGGCAGCGATGTTCTCTCAGCCAGTCCATCCCTAACATAGGCTCAGAAATTTGGTCAGAAACCAGGAAGGAAGTATGAATATAAAACCCGTTCGTAATCTTAATGGGCACCCGCACCTCACCCAGGACATTTATATCGGACCCATTAGCAGCCATCAAAACGCGATTGCAAGAGCGAAGTTCTAACCCGTCGACAGTAGATGAAGGCACCAGGCTGACTTCCGATCCAGTGTCGATCAGGCATAGCTGCGGTCGTCCGTTGATCTCACCGCGGATGTAGACTGCGTTGTTCGTAGCACGGTCCGGCATTCTTGGGCGCGTCGTATGGTTCATGACCACCGGGTCCGGTGGCATCGAAGCATCGGGCTCGGTCGTCGCGGTCTGGCGATTCTGGTATCGGCGATCTCGTCGGCAGTTACGGGCCATGTGACCGGCTCGTCCGCAGTTGAAGCAGGTCATTTCGCGTCGCTGATTCTCCGGAGGGCCTGGGCGGTCTCGCTCAGGTCGGATTTCATGACTCGGTTCGTCGGTCGTAGGAGGGCTTCGGCGAAGCACGCGGAATTGCTCGTCCATTCTTTTCTCCATTTCTTGCTGCCATTTCCGCTGCTCATCTCGCTGAGTGTTCAAGAAGCGGTCCATCTGAGCCTGAAGCTGGGCGCTCAGATCGGTTTCTTGCGTCCCTCGCACTCGGTTTGGCTGTCTGCGGCGATCATCGGCATCGTTCGTCCGTTGATAGGCCTCCAGACGCAGTGCGGTCCGGTATGCCTCGTCCAGGTTCTTCGGTTCTCGCTCGCGTACTTTGAGCGAGAGCTCCCGGTCTCTCATCGCTTCCAGGAAGGCATCCTTCGCGATGATCTGCGTCGTCTCGTTGGAAGGCACCGGGTAGGCCAAGACCACCAGTCGTCGGATCTCATGCAGCAGGTCGCTGAGATTTTCTTCCGGGCGTTGACGGCGGTAGTACAGCTGGGCGCGGAAGGTTTCTGCCTGGCCTTCCGTCCCGTATCTCTGGCGGAGTCGTTCAACCAATTCTTCGTAACTCGCGCTCGGTTGAGCGCCGAAGTCCCAGAGAAGTTGCGTAGCGGCCTTCTCCAGCGAACATCGCAAGTAGTCGACCCGGTCCGCGGCCGTCCACTTGTTGTGCCTTGCGCAGACCTCGAACTGCACCAGGAATGACTCCAAAGAGCCCGTCCCATCGAACTTTCCTGGCTTCATCGGCGTCGGGCGGCTTCGCAGCAGGTCGCTGACATTTTCTGGCAGATTCGGCGTCGAAGTCCCGGGAGCGTTCGGTCTTTCAGTCTCTTCGCAGAAATTCGCTTTCAATTTCTTCTTTTCCGTCGTCGATTCGCCCGTCTTTCCTCGGAAGCTCGTTCTCTCCGGCTTCACGGTCATCTCTTCTTCCCGGTCTTCGCGGAAGCTCGGTCTCACCTGCCCCAGATCATCGAAGTCGATACTTTCCAGCAAACGGCTCCCGTCCGGCGGCCCGTCCATCATCGCTCTCCTCGCGGCTGGCGTCGACGTCTCGGCAGGCGGTCGGATCAGACTTGGCATCGGGTAGGCAATCGTATCGTCGTCGTCTCCCGGAAACATCTTCGGTCGATTCAGCGTCGTCGGCGGCAGGAATTCTCCGACAAAACCCCACTGGCTCTGGTACCAATGTGACAAAAACGGGGTTTCTGCTCTCTCTCAGGATGCGAGTGTCAGGCGCGTGTCGCTCAGGATGGGAGCGTAAGTAAGACCTCCGTGATATTCGAAGGATTTCAGCATCCGCCAGCCGACTAGCCGTAGCGATCAGTGTCACCCACCGAAGGAAGAGAACACCGAAGTTCAATCACAATCTTTATTCATACACCAAGCATTAGAAGACGAGAACCATCACAACAGGCAGACTCTCTCTGCAGGCAGACCAACTACTACGCAAGAGCGCCCTCTATATATACCCAGCTGGGCTGACTGGGATCCCGGCTGGGATCCTTGGCTGACTGGGATCCGCTTGGCTGGGATCCGCTTGGCTGGGATCCCTGGGCAGGAGGCCTCGGCTGGGATCCTCTTGGCTGGGATCCGCTTGGCTGGGATCCGCTTGGCTGGGATCCGCTTGGCTGGGATCCGCTTGGCTGGGACCCCTGGGCAGGAGGCCTTGGCTGGGATGCCAAGCCTACCGCAACCCGAGGGTGGTCCAAAACAGGGTGGTCCAAAAACCGTGGGTGGTCCCAAAAACTGAGGGTGGTCCCAAAAACTGAGGGTGGTCCAAAAACCGTGGGTGGTCCCAAAAACTGAGGGTGGTCCCAAAAACCGAGGGTGGTCCCTGGCAAAAACGCCACACTATAATAAAGTGTGATTTTAATACAGGTTTTTTTAGCGTGCAGTTCTACACAAAATGTGCAGTTCTAAACGAATATGTGCAGTTGTAAAAGCATATTTGTGCAGTTAAAAATGGCTAAAGGGTCATTGGGAATAATTTGCCATGGCTTTTTGAAAAAAAGTGAATGGGTTCTGCAGTTCTAAAAATTCCTTTAAAAAGCCCTGTTTTAATATGTTTTTTAAACATTTCATTTACCAGTTACCGGTACACGTTTTATTAAGTTTGAGTCATTGTCAATAATAGACATACATTAACATTTGGAGGGGAGGTAGGGAGGGGTATTGTGAGTAAAGAGTAGCGGATTAAGGGCCCATGCATGAGAATTTGGCGTCGACGCGAGGGGATTTTACCGTACTTTGCACAAACTGGAAGTTTGGAATTCGTGATCTCTCTGTCTCAGGACTCTAATTAGTCTTAGAATGGTATAGTCTTCCAAGTTCGCCAGTGCCTGTTGCTCAATTTTAAACAAAATTAAACACTCATCTATTCACATGACTAGGAATGTAGCAAAACGAGCTCTCATGCAAGTCCTGTCTTGTAAAGCGCGCTATAAATTTTAAATTGTATTATTTTTGTATTCAAGGAATAAATTTCGTTTACTTACATATTCTCTTATTTACTTACTTATTTAACTAATTTGCTAATCTATACATCTTTGCTAGAATATGTTAAGGAGAAAAGAAAATGGCTATTCAATTTTTATAACCTCGTCGAATTTTATAAAGTTGATGAGATATTGTTAGAATATTTGCTGTTTAGGAACACGGTAACTTTGCCCGAGTGAGCTGTTTACTGACGCAGTACGTATCTTTTAAGTGAGAGTATTTTGCATTCGTTATTCTCGAGAGTTTACTGTGAAATGATCGCGCGTGTGTCAACGCTTTCACTTTGTGGTAAATTTGTCTGGACAAATCTTCTGCGGCGGAAACTTCCGCTGCAGAATTACTATTTTCGACAGTGTTCCGCGGCGAAAGACCTTTGCGCATGCGCAGCCTTCGGCGCATACGCATTGTTCAAAATGCGTTACTTCCTATCAATTGGCGTCGTGAGGGTCGGTTAGGGTCAAGTTAAGCGTCGTCAGGATCGCTTAGGGTCAGGTTAGGCGTCGTGAGGATCGGTTACGGTTAGGGTCAGTGTCCTCATTCGATTAAATGCTAAAATATTTCCGCTGCAGAAGTAATTTCTTAATGCGTTGCGTGGCGGAATCTTCCGCCGCAGAAGCATCACGCAATTTGTTTTGACCTGTATTAACTGGATATATAAAGTTTCGAAGTACCCTATCGTCGAGAATAAGCACTGTTATGGCAAATCACTGATCATTGTTGGCTTCTATATAGAAAACAGAATGGAAATGACTAAAAGCCTGAACGAATGAGAAACTGGTGTGTGTAGGGTGACCACTTTTCTGCCATTCTGGGACACCCCAGTATCTCTTGAGTCCTAAGTATTTATACAGCAAATCAAATTCAATTAGTAGCTGGGCTCCTTAGGCAGCACACATTACCTCAACTGAAATATATTTGTACGGTTTTAGACCAAAATCAAACATTTTATTTGTATATTTTTAATTAGAAAGAAAACGAGCCAAAATATGCAAGCCTAGGTAGTAAAGACTTGATAAAGTGACAGGTTATGGTCTCAACCATATACATTACCACACTCTAAGTTTACATTGTACCGTGGATTTCAAAATTTTGTGTGGCGCTGCATAGTTGTCAATGCTGTTAGTTCTTTTTTAACGTTCTAATTATTGGAAAACTTGATGTTTGCCCGTCCTAAGACGTTTAAAAAAATTATGAAAATGTCAAGAGATGCGTCTCCTCGTGCTATGATTTACATAAGTCTTCTCCCTCTCCCTCCCTACCTCCGTCCCTCCCCGTACTTCTCTGCCGTCTGTCCCGGCCGTCTGTACCTACTTCTCTTCCTTCAACGTCCGTTCGTCCGTCCCTCCCCACGTCTCTCGCGGCGATCGTGCATGTCTGCTCGCTCCTTCCCTCCGTCCGTCCAAGGGTAAGTCCGTCCATCAGTCCCTCTCTTCGTCCGTCCGTCAGTCCCTCCCTCCCTCCCCGTACTTCTCTGCCGTCTGTCCCGGCCGTCCGTACCTACTTCTCTCCCTTCAACGTCCGTCCGTCCCTCCCCCACGTCTCTTGCGGCGATCGTGCATGTCTGCTCGCTCCTTCCCTCCATCCGTCCAAGGGTAAGTCCGTCCATCAGTCCCTCTCTTCGTCCATCCGTCAGTCCATCCCTCCCTGTACTTCTCTGCCGTCTGTCCCGGCCTTCCGTATCTCCTTCCCTCCCTTCATCATCTGTCCCTCCCTCCCCCACGTCTCTCGCGGCGATCGTGCGTGTCTTCACCCTCCCGCTTGTCGTGTTGCATTATCTCGCATTGCTATGACAACGTCTTATTTGGATATTGCGATGACATGGAATGACGTAAGCCATATTGTCGAAAACAGCGTTACAGGCCTCAGCTGCACGCACGCACGCAGAGAGATTTCTGTTTCATTATATTATTAATTAAAATAGCAAATTCTGTGCATTTAATTCTAGCAAAATGCATTGTGGGATGTTTCATTGTCCTGGAAAGGACGTGTCCAGGACATTTATAATATTAAGCCTATACTAATTATTTAATTTTTACATATTATATAAATATAGAAAATAATAATTGCATGAAAGTGTGAATATTAAAGCTTGTATCAAGTGTATTGTCACTTTGTTGCAATCTAACCAACATCAGCATTCACGAAGAGAAGGAAAAGGAAATTCTGTACAGAAAATTGTGACATGTATTGCACATTCAGATGTACATGAGAGAGACAGACAGACAGACACACAGAGAGAGAGACAGAGATTAGTGGGTCAGACATCAGGAAGAAAGTTAGTCCACGGAACTGTACATTAGCGATTTCAGCATGCTAAGCTTGTAGCCCCTTGAGATGCAGGTTCTGCTATTTATTAAGCTAATGTGTGCATAACCTGTTAATTGAATGTGTGCGTAGCGTGTACACGTGTACCGTGTATGACTTTTACTCTGCTTGGCTAATTATTGAAGAGTAATTAATAGGATACTTGGACTACCCCAACAACTGTCCTTGTCTGCCTGACAAATTCCATTAACCCTTTGTCACATATGCTGCCAATTTCGTGACCAAAAAAATTCTTGCATATGCCATATTAGAGATATACCGAATGATTTATTTAATGCTGTGATAGTATCCTCATTTTGGAGAAACATATGTAAAGTTTTAGTCCAGTCTTTAACTGTTGGATCCCAACTCAGTAGCTGTTCTCTGTTATGAAAAGACATCATCTTCCTCAGCCACTTGATGGTGACGAGTGTGAGTGTTGGACCTCTTCTCTTTTTGACTGTTGCTTGGTTTCTGATTTCTTGGATTTTGACCTGACTTCTCTTTAGATTTTATACAGTCTCACTTGATGGGATCAGTGATTGATGACTGGTACATTATGATAACTGCACTGTACAAATCATTATAGAAGTCATGGATATTAGGTTGGAATATTTCAGATCTTGCTCATATTGCCTTGATGGCCATACTGTTAACCCTTTAACGACGAGCTGCCTATGGTTTCCCATACATTTTAGTACACGCTCGTCGTTAAAGGGTTAACTGACGTTCTTTCCACTTCACACAGTTTTGTCATGTAGATGGCTATATCCAACAGAGTTGTTCTGCTATTCGAGGACTATCCTAAGTTTCTCGGTTCTGATTTGTTTGTAATCTTTCCTACAAACTTCTTATTTCTGCTGCAAAGAATTTCTCCAGAATTTCTATTTTAACCTCAACATCCTGTAACCTGAACTATTCTGGAAAATGAGGCGTCGTATCATTGTCTCTTACATTCTACCCTTTGGCTTCTTTGTCATCACCTCGATTCTCTCTAACTTGTTCCTTTCTTCAAATGCTTTTGAAGTTTTTGATGCTTTCAAATGCTAGTTTCAGCTGGAGTGAGAATACAAATCATTTTCTCTACACTGTGTTTTTTCTCATTGTGTAGCTTCGACTATGGATTCAGAAGACGATGTTCAGATCATAAACTGTGAAAATGCAGTTGAGGAAAAACCGGAGGAGACAGTAGATGATGGTCTTTCGGTGATTAAGCGCCCTGGTTCAGACGTGTCTCCAGGCGTCCAACCCAAGAAGAAAAAAAGAAAAACTGCCAAAGCGGAAGGACGAATCGACGATGGTCCAGCAAAGAACGCGCTTATGCTGCTTAACGAGTTACGTCCTGGTCTCGAGTACAAAGTGAATTCACAGTCGGGTCCCGTCCACAACCCGGTGTTTGTGATGGAGGTTCAATACAAGGGACTGGTAAGGAAATGATGTTTGTAATGATCAGTGAATAAGCAAGTAATAATAATAATAAAAAATAATAATAGATAAATAATAATATTCGTTTATTAATTCAAACTGACAAGTATGCAGTAAGATTACGTGATATAGTAGTAGTGGATGAGAACAAGTTTAACAGGGGTTGAATTTAGATGTATGACAGCCTGTGAGGTGCCCATCTGTCCTGCTCATTTTACCAATGCCATCTGGCGAACGAAAGGCTGAGTCGACCTTTTGGAGGGTAGCGGGAATCTATCCCGCGTCCATGCTGATCTTCTGCCTATGCCGGAGTGTTAACCATTCGGCTAAACCTCCCTCCCATTTAGGTTATTTTAGATTAGAAATTTGATAATGCCTGCCGGACAGTGCTTCTAAATTACAGAGACGTCAGACATCTTGAGATTGCCAACTAGGATGCTTTATAGATGACATATTTTATAGATGACATAACTTTAATTTTCATTCTAGTTTGTAACTGTGAGCTTGGGTGCGGTGTGTCATCCTTGAGTTTGAATTGATAATAATATATATATTTATAATATTTTGTCCAGTCATTTACTCAACTTTTAATTTACATCTTTAATTGCTTATTATTACTTTGTTCTATTATAATAATTGTTTTATGCTGTATGTCCCATTGTGCATTTTTTCAAGTGGAGTAATAAAGAATATACTTACTTAACTATGTTGTTTAGGTTTTTTATGGTGAAGGTGGAACCAAAAAGCAGGCAAAACTCAGTGCTGCTGAGAAAGTTCTTTTCTATATGAAAGACGAGCCGATCGACGACAGCAGTTCACCTGCAGCTGGAGATACATCCCGAGATCCGTCTCCTGATACGGAGGCTGATGGCTCCTCATCGCCAAATGGTTCTGTAGCTGGTAAAAACCCTGTATCCGTTCTGAATGAAATTCTCCCGGGAATAAAGTACGACATTGTTTCCGAGACGGGACAGAGCCACTGCAAGACCTTCGTCATGTCAGTCAATCTGGAGGGAAGGATATTTGAAGGGTCAGGCCGTAATAAGAAGTTGGCCAAGATTCGAGCAGCACAGGCAGCGCTCGAGACAGTGTATAACATCGTTTTCCCTACTGGTCCTGGTAAGTGTTTCATCAAATTGCTCATGCAATAGTAATATTATTTATTGTTTAAATGTGATTGTTTGATGAAAAATTTCTCTACTTAATGATTTGGAAGATATCTGAGCCTTCATCTACACCACAATGAAGGACCTGGAATAGTATCACGCTTTTTCAAGTAACCCTCCTCCCATTTCAAGTAACTTAACGCAATGAAGGATTTAGAGATCATTGGAGCCTTCTTCTACACATCAGTGAAGGACTTGGAAGAGTTTTGCACCGCCTTCCACCTCTCTTCCTCGCCGACTTCACTGATCAAATCCTCTCTTGCTCATCCTTGGTATGAACGTTGGTATGATATGTCCTAGCATAGCATCATCCTGTGCTGTATTTTATGTTATTATTCACCGATTCTTTATGTTCTGAAATGTTATTATTCACTGATTTTTGATATATTTCTGCTTACCGATAGGGCCTTATGAAGTTAAATTTCTCCACAGCATGCTACGTCATTTGGGAAGAGGAATGCTAGGTGTGGGATCGCATTTGAGTATTATATTCCACGTCATGTTTTACGAGTTCTTGTTTACGCTTTCACTAAAAGGACCTGGTATTGTCTTTGCAGTTCTGGCATGTTTTATGGGTTTTTGTGTGCACTTTCACCAAAAGGCCCTGAAATGGTCAATTCTAACATTTAGTATAAGTTATATGTCGTTATTTAAGCTTTGCATAGATTCAGAACAATCATTCAGTTCTGTTATGTTATCGTGAGGTCATTCAACATCATGACCTAATTTTACATCTTTCAGTCATTGTGATTATACACTGTATCTCAAATCCTAGCGATAATTGTGCTTATACTGCCCAAAACAGTTTTTTATTTGTTGTGTTTGCACACTTTCAGCTGAGGAATTACTTAAGACAATTACCTGTATGGTGTGTGGTAGAATATTTCACTGTACGTGTTGTTGATAATCTTATTATACCCACCTCATGGATCTGCTCTGATTGCATTCTTGATACCTTCCCTTTTAACCACATAGAGAATGAAGATGACTGTAGGATGTGTGTCTAATTTCAGCAATTTTGAAACTTATTGTGATTATAGGAGGAACAAAGATCTGATATTTAAATTTGCACCAAGTGATTGTGATAGCTGCTCCCTACTGAATAATGCTGATATGGACCCAGACCAAAATTACTGATATATCCTGCTGTGGTATTTATTCTTATCCCTTCTCTTTTGAATCAAAATTCAAATCTTTGCCATGTTTCTTCACATTGCATATAAAAATAGCAGAAGTTTGTTGTCTAAGCTAGTGGAAATCAATGATCTGCTTGAAAGGTTACCCATCTTAGTTTTAGCTCTGACTGAAACGTGGCTAACGGCTGATTCGGAGGACGGTTTTACTCTACCCGGTTATCATTTCATTCATAAACCTAGAACTGGTGGCCAGCGGGAGATGTATGTCAGATAACATTCTCTTTCAAACAGTTTTGATATTTACATAGAAGGTGTTAACTCTGGACTCATTTCTAAATGCTAGTGCTTTTGCAGTTGCCAGATTAAGAAAACTTGTAGGATGATAAAATGATGAGTTTATTATTGTTTAATTAATTAGGAAAGGAAGCAGTTCCATCAAATCCGGATGATCCAGGTCGTCTGCTATATGACCACGTTGCCAAGGTAGTGATCGAGAAGTTCGGAGACCTGACCAATCAGTTTACGACACAGAATGCACGGTTCAAGGTGCTCGCAGGAATAGTCATGACATATGGCGAGGAATTTTATGATCAGGTCCCAAGTCAGGTGATCGCAGTAACAACAGGAACAAAGTGCATCAACGGGGAGTACATCAGCGACATCGGAACTGCCCTCAACGATTGTCACGCTGAGATTCTTGCGTGTCGTTGCCTGCGTTTGTTTCTGTTAAATGAACTGGAAAAATGGACTTCCGCAACTGAACCAGCTGCTGACAACACCATATTGGAGAAATGTTCTGGCAGCGTCGGATTCCAGATAAAACCCCACATCAAATTCCATCTCTTCATAAGCTCCGCTCCGTGTGGAGATGCTAGGATCTTTGCTCCCCATGAAACGGCTCCCGAAGAAGGAGATGAAAATGGTACCGACCGGCATCCAAACCGCATAACTCGGGGACAGCTGAGGACGAAGATCGAGTCTGGAGAAGGCACAATTCCTGTCAAGTATGCCGAGGCTCTTCAGACGTGGGATGGAATTCTCAGTGGTGAAAGGCTGCTTACGATGTCGTGCAGTGACAAGGTTGCTCGCTGGAATGTTCTGGGAATTCAGGGTATGTTTTTATGTTAGTTCTTATTGTGCATGTGATATTTACACATTTTAAGCTTCCTGTCGTATGTGATTGAACTACTTTCTTCAGAATCTGGGTGTTTCTTATCTTGGTGATTAGACCTTACCAATTAAAACTTGAGTAATTAAGTTCTACCTAACTTAGTCCTGGACTTACCTGGTGTTATTGTTGGTTAAGAATTTTGTGGATGATTTTTCAACACCATGTTGTCTGAGGGGTCCTTTCATGACTCCCAGAAGCGGGTGAGTATGTTACAGAGACTAGAGCACCAAGGGCTGGATGCTGCTGAAAAGATCAATAAAGTTCTGCCTAAATTAATCCTGGACTTAAGATGATTTGACTATCAGATTGGACAAATTTTGTATATATATCCTGTTCACTGCAGGCCCTATAGCTGTGTTCTTTCTCATGTGGATGGTTTTGCTCCATCTTTCTGTAAAGAGCTGTTTTACCAAATGCTCTTCGTTTATTCTTTCAAGACAGGCTGACATAGATGCATGATGTTTACAATATAGAGTATCTATAGCTCTGTGATAAGGCTGTATAGCCTAGGTCAGAATTTTATAAATGTTTTCAAACAGGATACGGGATATAAAATTTCGTTCATCCTTCTGGGGGAGGGTGAAATTGTGCGATTAAACATTGCTTGGTCTGCAGTGTACAGGATGTATATAAAATTTTATATCTGGGGTCAACTCATTTTAAATAACTGCCCAGAGTCATTACATGGAGAGTCTGTTAAGTAAGTAAGCACGTAATCTTTATTAGCACGAGACAAACACCCACACTTTAAAAGAGCAATGCATATAATTTAATGAAAAAGTAGCACAATGTCGGTAGAAAACAACTGATGGAATATTATAAACTGTTTTCAAAGTCTAACTCAGTATACAGTAATATCAATATAGCTCTGAACTAACAGCATAAAACTTTACAAGCTAGAGGCCTAAACTATGAGATCACCGACCAATTGTGCTACTGATAGGTTACTCTGTTGCTAGCAAATTATATCATAGTTCAGGTCTTAATGGAGGGGGATAATATAAAGGATAACACTCTTGCCTGAAGTTTTCATGGACCTGGTTCGATTCCCGTAAGGCTCCCCTGGGTTTAGCTCATGCCTTCATTCCCTAGGTTGCAGCAAAAGTACAATGAGCTTGCGTCTTGCATGGCTGCAGCTTGGTTGATATATGTATTCTGTGATTTGTGTTCTTGTGAATTGTTCAGTCATCATAACATGTACTGTACAGCGCAGTACATTTGTCAGGCACTTCATTAAAGAATAAATATTATTATTATTATTGTTATTAATGAGTGAATATGGTTATACTGGATGCAACAGCATTGTTATGATTTTCTTCTAGGGGCTCTACTCAGTCTGTTTTTGGAGCCAGTCTACCTGAGCAGCATTGTTGTTGGAAGCCTGTATCACAGTGAACATCTGAGCCGAGCAGTTTTTGGGCGGCTCAGTGATATGGAGACACTGCCAACTGGTTACCACCTTAACCAGCCTTCCCTCAGCACCATTACGAATCCTGACAGTCGGAAACCACAGAAGGCCCCGAGTTTTGCCTGCGTCTGGGTAAATGACGGGACCGGAATGGAAGTTGTGAATACCAACTCTGGAAAACTCGAAGCCGGGACTTCCAGTAAGCTTTCCAAGCAGGAGCTGTTCCAGAAGTTCTCTGAGCTGTCGAGAACTCTGTCTCTTTCTCCAGGGTTAGCGTTCGATGACCAGTCTACCTACGCAGAGGCAAAGGCTCTTGCCGGCGACTACCAGAAAGCTAAAGGAGTGCTCTATGAAGCATTTGATAAGGCAGGACTCGGACGCTGGGTTGGAAAACCCTTGGAGCAGGACCAGTTCTTCGTGTCTTCTAAAGGCAGCAATTGACTGATTGTTTGATTTCAAAATGCTGATTGCAACGGTTATGACTGACTGTTTTATTTCAAAATGCTTATTGCAACGGTTATGACTGACTGTTTTATTTCAAAATGCTGATTGCAACGGTTGAAACTGACTGTTTTGTTTCAAAATGTTGATTGCAATGGTTAGGCCAAAACAAAATAATGTTGTGTTTCCGGTAACCCGACCGAGTCACTTTTTTAGGCCCGACTGTGAAAAAAATTTTGTGAAAAAAAAAATTTATTTAACTTTTTTTTTATTGACACATGAATTTAACCTTTGCGACATTGATAACATTGCTTTCCATTGCATAAAAATATTTTTATTTGCCTCAGCAAAATGAAATATGATGACGATATATTCGTTTATTATTATACAACGATGCAGCATTGCATAAAAATATTTTACAAAATAAAATTTTTTTCATACCTACCTACCCAGATTTTAAAACCACTGTTACCGGAAACACCTATATTTTTTTTGGCCTTAAGACTGATTGTTTTATTTCAAAATGCAGATTGCAACAGTTTAGACTGACTAGTTAATGACATGTACACCAAGTTTTTCTATAGCGACTGTATGGCCTTGACCCTGCTCTTAACGAGTTGGTATCATGACGAAGAGATACTGTTATTCCTTTATGTAATGAAAGCAAACTTTTGTTAATTCGCTTTAATTGTGTTGATCAGAATTACATGTAGTTTACTAATGAACACAGACTTTTGGTGCTCATTGGGATCAGGAATCCACTAGTCAAATTATAATACCATCTTAGACATATAGCTAGACTGAATGTGCTTGTGACAAAGCGGGTTGATTTAGCTTCACAAGAATTTTACTTTAGAACCATACATAGTTAGAGCTGTCGCAGTATTTGTGGGTTTTTAAAATTGCCCGAAATTTTAATTAATTGTTCTTCTAATGGGTCCAGTTGTCGGATGTATTATGCTTTGGTGCGTTTTAAAGAGCTTTTGGAGCTATTACCAGTTAAATACCTGAGAAATCTGAAAGGTTCCAACTTCAGAATTTCATAAATTTAATAATAATAATAATAATAATAAGACGATTTCTATATCACCGTCGCTCAGCCGAGGCCAAGGAAAGCATGTTGTAACTGATTAAACAGTGATTGTAAGGTCATTTTCTAATCAAATCAGAACGGGTAGTGAAAACACAGTTTGTGCTGCCTGTTAAGGAATGACATTTGGGTCTCCCCTCCTTGTTCTCATTTGGCATTACCCTTCCCATTCCCCATTAAGGACGTCTGCACTCCAACCAATTACTAAGGCATAGATTAAGGTATCCTGTTGATGCCTTGCAAGGCTAACTGTGCTATTGGGTAAGTAAGTAAGTAAGTATATCCTTTATTGAAAAACCAACTGCTAACCGCATTTTGGTGTACAAAGATCATCAAATATAAAAAATTAAGTATAAAGCATCCGTGTGACAAATGTTTTACGAGATAGAGAGTTTGCCTTGGGTATTATTCTATTGTGGGTTCTGGGACGTAGCGAGTATGAAGCAGTAGGCTGCTTTTGATACTGCCACATCTGACAATGGGACTTTGAGTAGAGCCAACACAGTACTGACTGTTGTCTGACTGACTGGTACATTTCAGGACTTGCTGCTTACTTCCTAGCATGTGCCGTTCAATACCAAATTCTGCTTGAGGCATATGCTGTACTGAAATTCCTATGTACCAGTTTAGATGTGGGCGTTCTCATTGGGCTTAGTCACACCCCATTGGCGACATTTGTATCACCCCTCTTGCCAACAGTCATTTATTGACAACCCAAGGACAGATTGTCGTTTATTTTAATTTTGGTGTGTGAATTTTTGTTCTTTGTCATCAGATCAATGAGCAGTAAGACAATGTTTTTCTAAGACAATGGTATTACGGTAAACAGGGCCGGGCACGTGTAATAAACATTCAGCTTACATGTATTTTACTTTGTTTCTGATCTTCAGATCAAAAGATCACCGAGCACGTTTATCATAATTAATAATTGGTATTCTGCTCGACTACAGTATATTTGTCTATCAGTAGCTGTACTTTAACTGATGGGCTGACACCTTTGCTGACTGGATACAGGGTGCTTTCAAATTTTGACTGCTGTCATTAAAAGTAAACATTCACGTATGACGTAGGAGATTAGCTAACCATTATATACATGTAACAACTACCAATTAAGCAGTAAATGGTAGCTACTATCTATAATCACATAGTAAGTTACTAAGTACCGATAGATAGGTAGGTTGTTTCCTGTTAGGTAAGTAACTAACTAAGCAGTAACAAAATAGGTAGGTAAGTAGTGTTACAACCTCACAAGTTAAAAATTAGTTAGGTAATTAACTAAATAAGAGTAACTAAGTAAGTAGGTTATCAGTGTTGCTAGTGTTACAAGCTCACAAGTTAAAACAATGTTGAAAATGTTCAAGAAAAACTCTCTTTGTTACACATTCTTTGCTTTATATTTTGATGTTCTGTTATTTAATGCATTTTTTTATTGATTCTTCCACCTTGTCCCTCTCTTCCTCAAAGTTCTTCACACCCTCTTCATACAATCGTCATACGTAAGCAACACATTCTCTGTCCATAATATCTCTGTCTGTCTATCTCAAACATATCCTTCCCACTAACAGTCAGTCTCAACCTTCAATTCGTGGTTTGGCTGATGAACTTGTGGCATTTTAATAAATGTATTACTAACTACAGTCAGTCATGATATTATAATCTTGAATTGTTTAGTTACCATTGACAAGTCAAGTGATGCATTCACTATGAAAACCTGTAGGAACTGTTTAACCCCTTTACCGGCTACCCCGAGAGACACTCGGGCTGCGTTATCTATCATTATTCGGCTAGCGCGAGTGGGACTCGGGCTGTACTTTGCAAGCGGACAGCTGATTGTATGTATGTATGTATGTATGTATGTATGTATGTATGTATGTATGTATGTATGTATGTATCTATGTATGTATGTATGTATGTATGTATATATGTATATATGTACATATGTATGTATGTATGTATGTATGTATGTATGTATATATGTACGTATGTATGTATGTATGTATGTATATATGTACGTATGTATGTATATATGCCCTATGTATGTATGTATGTATGTATGTATGTATGTGTGTATGTATGTATGTATGTATGTATGTATGTATGTATGTATGTATGTATGCGTATGTACGTATGTATGTATGTATGTATGTATGTACATATGTATGTATGTATGTATGTATGTATGTATGTATGTACATGTATGTATGTATGTATGTATGTATGTATGTATGTATGTATGTATATATGTATATATATATGTATATATATATGTATGTATGTATGTATGTATGTATGTATGTATGTATGTATGTATGTATGATTGTATGTATGTATATGTATATATATATGTACGTATGTATGTATGTATGTATGTATGTATATATCTATGTACATATGTAATATGTATGTATGTATGTATGTATGTCTGTAGAAAACATGATCTTCCGGTGCTGTCCACATACTTTTTCACAGATCTGTATAATAATTGGCCGCCATGGTGACAGATTTAGAACTTTTAATGGACGGTAAAGGGGTTAACTAGTTATGGTGGTAAATTAGAAGTTATGCGTAACTGTAATAACTATGAAACATGCAAACAGTGTTTCCGTTAGAGTCCAAAAAGAGGGCGTATTTAAGCCCTGACTTAGAATTTTTTGGACGTAGCTCATTGCTTTCGGCTAACACACTGAAAATTATGGACGTTTTCGACGCTTTTGACGGACGTAAAAGCGGCCATTTGGGCGTTAACAGAAACACTGCGTGCAAAGACTACTTAAAAATAACTTCTGAATTGTTCCTTCAGTTTAGCTGTAACTTCACAACAATAGGCGTTGGTGGCTGTTATGTTACTTTGGGACAAAAGGTGCATTTGCCATTGTCTTGTTCTACAGGTCAGATTTTCCTCATTTGGATTTGAACCAGGTACTGGTAACCACATGTGCTGTTTACACAGGCCTACTGATTTCGAATCAGACTGTGTATTGGAAGCCTTAAAATACATTTAAGCTGAAATTTGTTCAGAAAATGGTTAAGCATTTTACTTTGTGCTGTTTAAATACATTCTTTTCTTTGCATTAATTTAGCATTACAGGAAACAAAAGTGGAAATAGTGTTTTTAAAATCTGTTATATAGGCCTACATATAGTTCCATGGCATGATATATATATATATATATATATATATATATATATATATATATTTGCCGGGTGCATATTACCGGGTATATAGGCCTAGATACGGAAATGGATTACTTACTTCACATACATTAAACCAGTCGACTTATATTGGATCAGTAGACTTACACGGAGAGATGATTTTGTTCGAAAAATTCCACACCAAAAGTTTGGAAGCTCTGGGTTTCTATTTTGTGCCCATACTGGAATAGGCCTACATGCAATGCAATTTCCCCTCTATTCTCTGTGACTGAGCAGCAGTTTCGAAAAGTCAATAGGACCATTCCCGACTAAGTGGTCCCTTTTCTCGGCCGAGGACCAATATTTGTCATGGATTCTAGATTTGACACTTGTCCACCTTTTAGCAGTAAATGCCAAGCAATGATACATCATTTGGTCTTAGTTTTAGGAGATACATTCGACATAAAATACTTTATAAATCGCCATTATCCGAGTTTGCTGACTAGACGGCGGCTGTCCTTGCTCTGGGCCTACTTGTTTCGCTGGCGCTTGATAAATTTCTTTTCGCTTAATCGATTCTCTTTTTCAGACCTCCAGTGACCGTCAGTCACAGCTCGTCACATTGTCAAGCTTGGAACAACTAAATGGCACAGAGTTGAGTAAGACGGTAAGCGATTTTCACATAAGCCGATTGGGAATGTGACTTCTTCAAACGCTAGCGCTGGTGACTTCAGTTAGTTTACGCTTAATTCTGTGGCTAGACGGAATCCTAAAAAACCCGGAACCGCACCCGGTCAATGTAACCAATGGAAATGTCATCACGTATAGCAGCCTCTCACTTCTTATGCTTTCTTGTCTGCTTTCTTCCTGGATTACCGCCGTCGTCATGGAGACGACTGTCAATTACGTCAGCACAGGCGGGAAATAGGAGCAGACGACAAGAGATCGCTTCGGAAGGGTACTGTGAGGGTCGTCGGACCGTTGCCTTGGTCAGACCATGCGAGACAGAGTCCGTCGTTTGAGCGGTTATGATTTGACCTCCGGAAATGTTAGTCGCGGTTTTGTATGAGACTGATAATTATTCAGAAGAATGCGCCCTCTAGCGATTGCCGTTGCTTTGACCGCCGAAATAGACCTTAATCAGTTGTCTCTGTTAATTAATAGTTGGCTACTCTTATAAGTTAACAGTCTCCATCAATGGGTCTAATTGAAAATAGAAGTCTAAACGTTACAGAAGATGGACGCTACATGCGCCTGATTTGTTTCAAACGAATATAGTCTATTAGCCTAGCCTACTTATAATAATGTACATACATGTACTTGTGAGTCTCAAGGCCTAGCAATATATTTCTTTGAAGGAGATCAGGCAAATAATTATGTAGTCCTAATTGGCGCTGGAGGAGCCGTTTTTGAGAGTGAGGGATTCTGATAGCTTATTGATTCAAATCTAACCCAGTGGTTTCAAATATATAGCCTAGGTTAAGGGACTGCTCTTCTTCTATCAGTTGGTGATAGTCGCCTGACAGTAGCCTAATTATATTTTCGAAAGAACTATGCGTTGTGGCAAATAGACGCATATGTTGTGGGGCGCGGTGGTGTAGGGGTATGTTCGGTGCCTTGCAGCCGGAGGGTTGCGGGTTCGAATCCACCTCAAGCCGCCGCGTAGGGACCCTGGGCAAGTCCTTCACTCGCAATTGCTCAGGCGCTTCGGCGTGAAACTCCGATTCAGTGTCCGCGCTGTATAGTCGGGAGCACCTCTGAGTAGATATCTTGAAGGGGCGCTATAACAAGTGCTCATACATACATACATACATACATACATAGGCCTACATACATACATACATAGGCCTACATACATACATACATACATACATACATACATACATACATACATACATACATACATGGAATAGCCGTCAAAATGTAGTTCGGCGATACAAATTCGAAATTTCGATTTCGTTCGGTCGCTATAGACCGATTTATACTCCAATAATGCGCGCTGAACAGTGTCAGTCGAGACTCGAGAGATCGATGATTCAAATTCCCGCCAGGGTAAGACGTTTCGAGATTTATCCTCCACTTGCGATATTTCGTAAACTCGGAAATAAAAATGAATGCATCAACTTCACACGCACTGTAAGCGGAAATATCAAATGGTGAGCGAGAGTACTGGCAGGCTGCCATCGTATGTATGTATGTATGTATGTATGTATGTATGTATGTGTGTATGTATGCATACTTGCTATAGCGCCCCTTCAAGATTCCTACTCAGAGGCGCTCCCGACTACAGCGCGGACACTGAATCAGATTTTCACGCCGAAGCGCATGAGCAATTGCGAGTGAAGGACTTGCCCAGGGTCCCTACGCGGCGGCTTGAGGTGGATTCGAACCCGCAACCCTCCGGCTGCAAGGCACCGAACATACCCCTACACCACCGCGCCCCACATATTCTTTGACGACATCTTATGGCTATATGCCAAGGCTAAGAAAGTGAAGTTGCTAGCATTTCATACCGATGGTTGCCTCTGTGGCTTAGCTTAAGATTATTATTCTTCTACCTTTCGGTATGAACCTATTTAATCAAATTTTATTCCATGTAAAGGAGCAGCAGTCTAAAGCCATTTCATGTTCACTAGTAGGAGATTGGACAATGCAGTTCAATATGACACAATTGACACATTGTGGTGACCTCACTGACAGGGTTCACTGCTTTGCGTCTTCTGAGCGTTCAGCTGCAATTTGTATTTCAACAACGGGCAATTTAGACTGCTGCATGATAACAGTTGACAATCGAACGTGCTGTCTCTGTCTCTCTGTCTCTCTGTCTCTGTCTGTCTCTGTCTCTGTCTCTGTCTCTGTCTCTGTCTGTCTGTCTGTCTGTCTGTCTCTCTCTCTCTGAGACTCTCTCTCTCTCTCTCTCTCTCTCTCTCTCCCTCTCTGTTTCTCTCTCTGTCTCTCTCTGTCTCTCTGTCTCTCTCTCTTTCTTTCTCTTCTCTCTCTTCTCTCTCTGTCTCTGACTCTGTCTGTCTGTCTGTCTTTCTGTCTGTCTGTCTGTCTGTCTGTCTGTCTGTCTGTCTGTCTGTCTGTCTGTCTCTCTCTCTCTCTGTCTCTCTCTCTCTCTCTCTCTCTCTCTCTCTCTCTCTCTCTCTCTCTCTCTCTCTCTCTCTCTCTCTCTCTCTCTCTCTGGTTCTCTTTCTGGTTCTCTGTCTATCTTTCTCCTGCTTTGTCTTTCCCTTTATCTCTCACTCTGTGTGTGTCTCTCTCTCGCTGTGTCTCAGTCTGCCTGTTTCTCTTTCTCTGTCTGTCTGTCTCTGTCTGTCTTTCCCTTTCTGTATATCTCAGTACCTCAGTCTCTCTTTCTCTCGCTCTGTCTGTCTGTCTGTCTCTGTATCTCTGTCTCTGTCTCTGTCTCTGTGTGTCTGTCTCTCTCTTTCCCTGTCTGCCGTAATTCATTAGACCTAGTGACGTCGGGCGATGTCTGTCTAATGATACGCCGCAGACGAAGGAAAGACTCCAATCAATTGAAGGCAATATTCAGAATAAATTATCTTCTTTCCTTCTTCCGGCGTTCCATCGAATGACGACGGTCTCTTCGTTCGTGTCGACCAAGAATAGTTTATTACACGACTATGCCAATGTCTCCGTATATGCTGCAATCAAAAGCACATGCAACAACCACCATTGCAACACACCACCATCACCACCACCACTACACAATCCAACTACATAACCACCACCATCAAACTATGCAACACCACCATTAAACTACATCACCACCATCATCAAACTACATCACCACCACCACCATCAAACTATGCAACACCACCATTAAACTACATCACCACCATCATCAAACTACATCACCACCACCACCATCAAACTATGCAACAACACCATCAAACTACATCACCACCATCATCAAACTACATCACCACCACCACCATCAAACTACATCATCACCACCACCATCAAACTACATCATCACCACCACCATCAAACTACATCATCACCACCACCATCAAACTATACAACATCACCATCAAACTACATCACCACCATCATCAAACTGCATCACCAGAAACTACAACACCACCACCACCATTGCATCACACCACCATCACCACCACCACTACATCACCACCATCATCAAACTACATCACCACCACCACCATCAAACTACATCACCACCACCACCATCAAACTACATCACCACCACCATCAAACGACATCACCACCACCAAATTACATCACCACCACCATCAAACTACATCACCACCACCACCATCAAACTATGCAACAACACCATCAAACTACATCACCACCACCACCATCAAACTATGCAACAACACCATCAAACTACATCACCACCATCAATCTACATCACCAACACAAACTACAACACCACCTCCATCAAACTACAACACCACCAACATGGTTATTCAGAATAAACGAATATTGATGATTGACCATCAAACTAGAACACCAACACCATCAAACTACATCACCAACACAAACTACAACACCACTGCCATTAAACTACATCACCACCGCCATAAAAGTACAACACCACTACCACCGATACCATTACCACTGTCATTGTCTCATCATCATCTATTGCTGACTAATGGTGACCGTCTCGTCTTTGACGTAACGGTCACCATTACAGCAACCATCACCAAGCCATCAACGGCAGCACCGATATGATAATTATCATCAATGGTCGTCATCATCATCATCACTGACGTCGTCGCTATTGTCTTTATTCACGGCGGCGGCGGCATCCAATGGAGAAGAAAGAGACGTCGTCGGCATCTGATGCCATCTTATGCCGTCATTACACAACAGTGACAACACAGACGGAGGATAATCTCCGAAGGATTTACAGACTGGCTGGAAAAGAATTACACTGCGCTATATAATTATCGGTTGACGAGACGAAAACAAAAGATCATATGCACGAAGGAAGGAGACGGGCGCGCGCTCGGACGAGCCTCCATTTGTTTCTGGCGGGGGTCGGACGCTCAGACGACGGGCATCGATGATGTTGATGAGGCCCTGCTCCTCGGCAGCTGATCTGCTGCAGCGCTCACCGAGATCAGTAATTCGAAACGGGGATCATCGGGATGGGGGTGGGCGGGTGGGGGGATTGGGAGGTAATACCCCCGTCAAGGCTCCGGATGACAATTATTGACATACGCTTGGCCAACTGGATGATTGGACGGTGGAAGATAATAACCAGATGCGGGGATGGAGGAACACGTTCTCTGTATGATGATGGTCGCGGTTATTGCTGTTTGTTTTATATTTTGTTATTTTTAACCAAAGTGAATATGTTGTTTATGTTGTTTTATATTTTGTAATTTTTTACGAAGGTGAATATGTTGTTTATGTTATTTATATTTTGTTAATGCGTCGACTAAAGATTAAAGAGATCGCCAAAACAGGCTTTGTTTTGATGAAAAAAGAAATTGTTTTTGGTCAAAAATATTACTTCTTTTGGTATTTGGATAGGTAGCCCTGGTCACCGGTAACACACTACAGGCTGTAGCCGTATTTGGATGTGATTTTTAGGTTTCTAGTTATGAAATTTCACTAATAATGATGTCAACATAATATGAGGATTTAAAATTCATCCACGTGTACAGTACTTCACCGTATAATTATATGTCTGCAGATATTGCATCTGTATACGACCTATGCAGTAGCTGCAAGTCTGAATGTTCATCATCATCGTCGTCGTCATCATCATAAATATTACAATTCGTTCCTGACGCGAGCCACTCGTAGGCGATGAGTCGGACATATCGTTCTCAAAATAATAAAGAAGTCATCCACCCTCCTTGATCATCGCGTCACGAAACTTATCCTCGGTCCGATTTTTATATGAAGAAGAGGCAACATTTTCTTTCTTGGTTTATCGGGTTTATGTGCTACACTTTCTTGCTCTGGAATCAGAAGCTTACGGAGCCGCGAGTTCGCTTTTATGAGACTTTGTTGCACGGCTTTGTGAGATTCTTACAATTCTAAGTGTTTGGATAAATATTTACAAATTCTGGTGAAAACAAGAGGAAGGTATCGGGGAGACCGGGGCAAAAGAGAATATACTCTTGCCCTGGTTATGCGCAGGGCCGTAGATCTGTTTCAAAATGTGGGGAGGGAAAACTGAAGCTTCGGCAGTGTGTATAGTTCAAGTATATAAGAAGCCCGCTGATATCGACCGTGTCCTAAGCGACCTTATTGACCCAGGAGGTCACGGGGGTTGTGGGAACGGCGAAAGCGATACCACTCCGCTCAGGGATGATGAGAAAGGAGGTACTCCCCAGTTGTGGGTTCGCAGTTGTCGAATAGGATATATATATATATATATATATATATATATATATATATATATATATATATATATATATATAGGCTATATTAATTCTCTCCCAAGGAACAGTTTGGGGCGATTGGGGCTGGCGTCATAATATTTATAACACAGCTTAGAAAAATGACAGCTTAGACAACACATTTGTGGGGAGGGAATTGCTTCACGTTCCCTCCCCAAGCTTAAAAGTGGGGAGGGATTTCCCTCCCTTCCCTCCCCGTGATTTACGGCCCTGGTTATGCGTAACCATGCGCGTTTAGCTGTAGTGCAGAGCTGGCAGTTGGGGCCGGCCTACGAATGCAAGAGTGCCTATAGGGCCTACGACGACCTTAAAACGGCCCTGGTTCGAACCTGCTCAATGGGGGCGCGGTGGTGTAGGGGTATGTTCGGTGCCTTGCAGCCGGATGGTTGCAGGTTCGAATCCACCTCAAGCCTCCGCGTAGGGACCTTGAGCAAGTCCTTCGCGCACAATTGCTCTGCAATATAATTGCTTCTGCGCCGCCGAGCGTGTGCACTTCTGAGCTTGGGGCAACCTTAGTAAGAAGGGCGATATCAAAGATCAGTTGTATTGTATTGTATTGTATTGTATTGTATTGTAGAGGACTGATTGAAGTGCACTAGGTCTATTATATTTATGTTTGTGTGCAGCAAATAGAAGACGACATTACGTGAGAACGATAGGCATAAAATGCATTTATCAGGTATATAAGGGAACAAAGGAGATCGCAAGCTATCTCTAGCAGCCTTCCTTTTAACGAAGCCTATCACTAAGCGGCGTTGAGCCACACGCAATCCCGCACGAGTTGCAACGACAGCGCTGTATAAACGCAGGAGAACATGTCAAGGCGCTACATGAACGACGCCGAAGCGTTTAACATTCCAGGCAGGCTTCTTGATAGGCTGCCCTTTCGGACACTAGGTGGCGCACATCGATCTGAAACGAGGTTAAGTTTCGGATTAACTACGATGGCGCGTAAGTAAGTAAGACGAATGGCCGATCCCTAGACTCTATATAATTAAACCGAATTTCTGCGAAGGGTGTTGTCACGCCCAGAAGAGTAATGTCTGATGGCATTAGAAAATAATGTGGCCAGGTTGTTTAGACCTGTGATGTCTGGTAGTAATTAAAGCACAGCCAGACACCGCAAGGATCACACTACTGTAGACTAATGACATCAGACGGCAGGCACTCTTAGGTGTCTGTCTAGGATTTATGAAGAACCTTTTTGTATTTGTAAGAAAGCGTCTCACACGCGGTTAAGTGTCTATGAGTTACTAGAAAACCATCACTGTATAACTCACAAAGTGTCTACCATTCGATTATCGCCGCAACCGCTCAGTGGAACTACCGTTCGAAGTTACAATACCCGGTACGCTGATCGAATCACGAAAGGCACGTCATAAGTCGGGTCTCAACCAGTCAGCAACTGTGTGCAGCTCTACTGTGGGCTTCTAAAAGACGATGTTCACACATCCAGACACATACTTTGTTATATACTGCCTATGTTCATGCCTACGATAAATCGAACCTTCAGACATTGTAGTGTATGAGGCTACTCTACATTTTGGGGGTGCATTTGAAGAGAGAGAGAGAGAGAGAGAGAGAGAGAGAGAGAGAGAGAGAGAGAGAGAGAGAGAGAGAGAGAGAGAGAGAGAGAGAGAGAGAGAGAGACAGAGAGAGAGAGAGAGAGAGACAGAGAGAGACAGAGAGAGACAGAGACAGAGAGAGAGAGAGAGAGACAGAGAGAGAGAGAGAGAGAGAGAGAGAGAGAGAGAGAGAGAGAGAGACAGAGAGAGAGACAGAGAGAGAGAGACAGAGAGAGAGACAGAGAGAGAGAGACAGAGAGAGACAGAGAGACAGAGATAGAGACAGAGACAGAGACAGAGAGGGACAGAGACAGAGAGAGACAGAGAGAGACAGAGAGACAGAGAGAGACAGAGACACAGACAGACAGACAGAGACACAGACAGTGACAGCGAGAGAGAGATGGGGTGCACGGAGGGTGTATGTTCGGCAAGTGGTCAGGGAGGAATCGAGCGAAGGCGTGATAGTGGGGCAGTCCTGAGGGCCATAGCTCAAGCGCCACCGCCACCGCCACCCTCATCGTCGCCACAGCTGAGATGAGAGAACCTTTGGCTGCATTAGCGTTCAATGAAGACGAATGGCGGCAGGTGTTGTCGTGAGAATGCCTACCATGAATGCTACGAGGAAATTATCGTCTCTGGCGCCGCAATACTTACTCACTCGCATTCGACAGGCGCAGAAGTAATGGAGCCGAGAGAGATTGCAAGTCACGTCATCGTCTAAATTAATTTCTCGCGTCAAATTAGAATTTTCTTCCATCTTCGATTCGTCTGTAAGCTTATATCAACATCTTTGATGAAGCGTTACTCAATGTGATGTAGCGATAGTTCATTTATGTTGCCCCAGTAGCTGATTTTAGAATTTATTGCAATCGCTGTGGACCAAATAAAGTGGCGTGACAGGAATGCAACTCTTAATTCACGAGTGCCTCTGAGGAGTATCTTCTTATTATAATAAGTGGTGCTATATAAATTTACGATTACGATAATACCAATGAGATAATATTGGATTTCTTCTGTAGTTTGGAGTTTGATAGCATTCAATAATTTAAGATTTTCTTGAATTTTAAGGCAGAACTCCTTCCTTTGGCTTAACCAGTAACGTCTGCATAATTTCGACTGGTTTAATCAGTTCGCTTTTGTGGATGGGTTGTTGTCACGCAGTAGGCAACCCCTGTGGAATTGTGAGGTTATATTTGGCTGATTGACTCCTATATCCTTCTCAGAACACGATCAAGCCATTTGCCAATCTACATTCAATTTCACATTTCGAGGAAAGGGACATGCAGAGCGAGGAAAAGGAACACACGTAGCGAGCATACAGAGGATTGTCATCCGTAGGCACATTTTGCCGAATTAGCTCGCAGATAGCCTACTCAAAAGAGGCTAGTCGTTGTATATTATCTTTCTTAATGGCATACGAGCGGCCGACTGATTATATGTTGAAGGCCTTTCCTCTAAACACTTCCTGTTTTCGAATCATTGGTGGTCACACTGGTCAGACATTACATATCGTTTTCCAGCTTGCAGTTAGTAAGTAAACGTGCTTGCACGCTTGTTTATTACTGTTGCGTGTTTGACTATTGTAGTCTACTCCTTTACTTTACCGTACTTCGCACAAACCGGAAGTTTGGAGATCGTGCTTCCTCTGGTTCAGGAACCTTAGAATGGAACAATCTTCCAACTTCAGTTCGCCACGGCACAGCTATTGCTCAATTTAAAACAAAATTAAAAACTCATCTATTCACATTTAACTATGACTATGTAGCGAAACGCGCTCTTCTGCGAGACCTGTATCGTAATCGTAATCGTAATCTCCAAACTTCTAAAGCGCCACTCGAAAGCCAAGCGCAGGGCACCAACTTATTCACGAGCGCTGTATTGTGTATGCTAAAGGGCGCTATAAATTTTCATTTGCATTGTATTGTGTTGTATTGTATTGTGTTGTATTGTGTTGTATTGTATTGTGTTGTATTGTATTGTGTTGTATTGTATTTTATTGTATATCGGGCAAAGACCCATTAGTCCCTACTTACAGGGCCATTGTACGGCGAGCATCATTACCAGTCTGCATGCCGTGGCGTGTTGCTTCCGATCAATTACCTTCTCTTATTTTACTAAGTACCGCGTGTGGCAACAGCGTGCACCAGGTCAGACCAAGGTCATCGGATCAGAGTCCAAGTGGTGCCCTCTGTGGATTTCAACCGGACTCGTTTCATTCTACTTTCTGCTGGCTGCATTACAATCGCTTACTTCGCCGTAAGCGCTTAGCTGATTCGAGCGATTTGTCTTTTCCCATTGCGTGATGCGGTCGCAAATTCCTCTAATGCGTCGACCCCGCCGCTAGCGCTGAAGCGTTTCAAGAAGCGGAGTAATTGCATAAGCTGATGAAGACATAGGTAGCACGGGTCAGAAAGGTCATGGCGGTTAAGGTCAGTGAACCCAAGCGGGGTGATGGGTTGTCTTAGATGGACGAGTTCATTTATGGGTAGAGGCGAAGCAGGTGGGGGGGGAGGGACATGTGTCCTCTGGCCTCAAAGTACGGGGTCGTTGAGATGAGGGTTAAAGTGAGTAATTTTACTCTTGAAGTTGATGCAATTTTAAGTAATAATATTTATCCCAATAAATTTATAAGACATTAGTAATATCCAGTTATATCCTCATTACTTACAAACCAGCTGTCAGTCATGATTTTGGCGCCCCATTGAGCTCTAAGGGACACCATATACTCACAACTTACGACATTTCAAAATAGGAGTGGTAGAATAGCCTACACAAAGTTCCTCAAAGTAGCCAAGAGATATGAAAACTATCAAGAGCTTTGAAATGCTGTATGTAGGGTGAAATATTCACCCCAGGTTAGCTAATACGTGATTCTTCATGTGGTCAGACTCCGAGGGTCAAGGCTGAAGTTCGGAGCAGCATGACTTCTCTTCCGATGCTCATCCTACAGACTCATAATATAATAAGAACGTGTGTTCCATGAAGCCCTAGTTCTGTAACACGAGGGTCCACGTATCAAGTCACTTGCGTATGGAAGCCATGATGAATAACCGGAATCGTGACCTTTGCTCCCTGACCTGAGGTCATCGAACCTTAAATCTAATGCGGATGCAAATGGGACGATTTGAAGGCCGGGACTGTTGCAAGTGATAATTAGATTAAATGCAGATTCGATGCCGGATAAAAATTCAATTAAACGAAACGTATGTTATGTTGCAAGGTGAATTTTCGGGTTCGGGAGAAAAAGATTTTAACCCTTTATGGGTCTGAAGTGCATTTTGCACCATAAGATTAGAGGGCATGCAGCACAGTTAATAGGGCATTTTTGCACTTATGCGCTACCTGGACTTGATAGCACTGCATCTCTAAATGTATTATTCAACTGACATTATTTTGTTTTTGTTGTTGTAAAATTTTATGAACAGCACAGAGGGGTCAACGGGTTTTTGCCGTTGATTGTTGCATGTTTGATTTTATGTTTGCTAGAATTTTTCGTGCATTCCTTTGCATTATTTATACATTAGAAATGTGAAAAGTAAATTTGGCTGAAACTATTGACTGGGGAAGAAAAGTTTTTTTTAACTTTTTTGCAATTTTTGCAACTTACCTAAATTGCGCCTAAATAGGCCTAATTTTTTCAAATTGAATTTTCCCATATATATATATATATATATACCATTGTTATGCTGCTATTTTCAAGTTTCAATTAAATAAAAAAATACAAATAAAACAAGGCTTCATAGAGTATGATGACCCATCCTGAAACAACCAGGACGGGAGAGGACACCAGAGGCAAAACGCCACCAGTAAAGCATTTACACCGCCACTGACGCTTTTCAGGGGGTACCAGTCCCAAGCCTAGATTAAGGAGGAGGGCGACGTCAGACAAACACAGAGAGACAGACACACACACAGAGAGACAGAGACAGAGACAGACAGACACAGACACAGAGACAGACAAAGAGACACAGAGAGAGACAGAAGAAAAGAGAGAGAGAGAGAGAGAGAGAGAGAGAGAGAGAGAGAGAGAGAGAGAGAGAGAGAAGAGAGAGAGACTGGGGAGAAAAGAGAGACAGACAGACAGACAGACAGACAGACAGAAAGAGACAGAGAGAGAGACACAGAGAGAGATACACAGAGAGACTCAGAGAGAGATGAAAAAGCGAAGAACAATGGGCGAGGGAGCAGTTTACTAATAAAAGAGCTATTACAAGAAGGATAAGTTTAAGAAAGATTTTATGTGATGGAATAGGTCTACTAATATGGATCGGTGGTCTTCATGGAACGGAACATAGACGAAAAGAAAGGATGACACCAATGGAATGGAGAGTTTGAGACATATTAGTTGATGACATATGACGTATGATCGTACAGGTTAGCATAGTATACGACAGACGAAAAAACATTGAAGAGCTGAGACGTGGAAGAGGGAGGAAAGAATGGAACTGACATCTGAGACAGGAACTATTTATATGCACATGCAGGGAGTGGTTTGGCAGCATAATGAAACGCTGTGCCACTGTAATGAACGAGCATTGGAGGAAAAATTGTGCAGAAGAAGAAGAGGAGATGGGAGACGGAATGATGACTGATCGCTACAGATATACACGGAAGAGGAAACCTAGGGCGTCGAAGAATGGGTCTGTTGGGAGCACCAAACATGTATGCATGTATTTGTGCATGTATGCCTATGTATGCATGTATGTATGTATGTATGTGTGCATGTATGTTTGTATGTGTGCATGTATGTATACTATGTATGTTTGTATGTATGTGTGTATGTATGCACGTATGTATGTATGTATGTATGTATGTATGTATGTATGTATGTATGCATGCATGCATGCATGTATGCATGTATGTATGTATGTATGTGTGCATGTATGTATGTATGTATGCATGTATATATGTATGTTTGTATGTATGTGTGTATGTATGCACGTATGTATGCATGTATGTATGTATGTATGCATGTGTATCATCATTGGCCCACACTGAAATTTGTTCGGGGGAAAGCATTGACACGCAATACTTACTTGATTTGGATCAGAAGTGTGAATTCCTAGAAAGGGGCAGGCACCTCATCTTGTTCCTAATTCCTATGTGATATACAAGTGGGCGCCATGGAAATCAAGATATATGCTGAGTGTATGTTTTTCTATTTATTGTTTGCATTATATTGGTTTCCTGTGTCTATGTTTGTACATTGGTTCACAAAGGTTTCAATAAATAAAATGAAATGAAAAAATTAAATCCAGGCGATCACTTTCGGTGTAACATCGAGTGACAAATTATTACGCTTTGCATGGGAGGGGAATATTAATGCTGAAATCTGTTTAAACTTATAGCAGCATACTTTTTAGACATAAATAAATATGTCACATAATGAATGTTACTTATTAATTAAGCATGCGCACTGATGACTCGGCAACTCGCGAGCAACATGTATTTGAGCTCGAGTAGCATTTAAGAAATTACGAACGACGTTCCGGGACTTCAATAAGATCATCTCTTTATCAGTCCCATACGCCATCCATCTAGCGGCTGTTTCGCAGATCTAGCGAGATCTCGAAGTTGTTTGACAACGGTTTCGTCTCGTTCATAATTGATGACATAATCATTCTAAGTGACGCTCACGGCAGCTATACGGCTTTTTATAGCTCGAGGTGATTAACGTTCATCTCAGAACCATAGACCTAACCGGCGAAGAAGAAGAAGTACTTTTCTAGCGCAGTTTCTTTTCACGATAGGCTACATTCGACAAGACTTTCGTATTAATAGCTATAATAAACTGCACATTCGACTCTTCTATCAATTACGTTTTTGAGGAAGCGTCGATAATACGGGTATCGTTGCAAATGACGGTATAACGTGAGCAACGTTCCAGAAATCATGATGGAGAAAATAATTGGATAGGAAAAGTATCCCCTGCCCATCGTGGAGACAGAGACGGAGGTGGCGGCGATTCGAGATGGCGAACGCGGTAGAGAGCAGGCATTAACGCAGCGGGGTCTAATTTGTTGGGCTATAAACAGTTCACTTTGCGCTCAATTCTTCAACGAACGGTCGAGACGTCGTTTGGCTTGATCACGTGATTTACCATGACAACGACCGACGTTAAGATGGCGGCCGACGCCATGGTGATAAATTTTGAGTCACGATCGTCACCATTGGTAACGCATCGTTGTCGATAAGAAAATGCAAAAATGTATATTCTACTTGTATATGCATCCATAGGTAGTCATTATACATATACACGTACATTGTAGGCCTATATGTAAATTACGTATATTATATACGTATATTATAAGTATATATACATGAGCACACGCATATGCACACTACAATGGAGTAAGCTATATATAGGCCTACGTGAAAAATTATATATCAGAATAACTCCGCCACTGATCGCACTTTGTCAGTGCCAGTCCCAAGCCTGGATAAAGGAGGAGGGCGACGCTATTGATCTTTGTTATCACACAGTGTCGCTAAACTGAAACTACTACTACTATATATATCTGAACAGTGCATGCTGCCATTTGAAGCATCACGGGCTCTTGCCATGGCTGATGTTCCCTCTAAGTTTTATCGTCATGCATGCGCGTACGTGGGCAGTAACATTTGTAATGTAATGTAATATAACAAGACATTAAATGTCTTCTAAGTGGCTGTTTATAAATTTTATAAGCAGCCACTTAGAAGTCTCTCAGAAGCGCTCAATACGTAGCCATCAAAACAGCTGAAAAGTGCGTCTTTAAAAGTCTAGAGAAACCCATATAATCACATGCAGCATTATTGGCGCGAACAGAGACGTGTTCTCTAGTTCGTGTATGATTAGGGTCTACACATTTATTAGGACTAGACTAAAAGTGTATCAAATCGCGTTGTGTAACAATAGACTACATAATTATGCAAATCAAACTTAGACGTCAATCGTATTAATCAATCAATCGGAATTTATATAGCGCCCCTTCTCGAGCGCTACTCAGCAGAGGCGCCTCCAAACCAGGCCAGGCGGAAGAGAACAGTTTTGAGCAACTGATAGAACGGAGAGAAGGAGGGAAGAAGGTTCACCCAAATGAGGAATGGGGAAGGGTAGTGTCAAATAATGCTGTTTGTATACTGTTTGTCTTCGGGGTCGACGATAAAGGACGTCCTCAGAAATCTACATTTGATCCCTCCTCCCCTTGCTCGCATTTGGAATTACCCTTCCCATACCCTTTGCGGATGTTTCCGCGCTCCAACGGAGTACCCTAGATTAGACGACGATATTGATCTTGCCGAGCTAAAATTTTATGTGCTGGCGGGAGGGCGCAATTTATACTACCGCACCCAGTAAAGGACAGCTGTGTAGATCCAACGAAATGCTGTTGTTTGCTCACTGACTGTGTTGTTTAAGACACAGGCTATACTGAAATGTATCAAATTAAGCTGTCCGCATTAATTGGCATTATCGTTCCCCAGTTCTCATTCGGGTGATCTTTCTCCCCTTTTGCGGATATCCTCAATGAAAGACACTTTGTGCTGTGGTCAACGACCTACACGTACAATCACATCCAATCCTCGAAATGTTTGGAAAACAGTAAACAATCTTCTTCACCGTGGCTCCTCTCAACCCAGTTCCAAACTCTATCGCACGTGCACCCATTGCCGACTCCTTTGCATCCTTATTCACTGACAGTTGCCTCTCTCTGTTTCTCACTACAGACTTTCCCATCAAAATCAACCTCTACGCAAACTGACTCTTCTTCTCAGGGGACCATAATGACACAACTTTGCCACCTACTGCATTTTTTAAACTTGTTGAACCTGCTACTGAAGCAGAAATCACTATCCTAATTCAATCCTCTCAAAGCAAATAACGCGATCTTTACCCAGTCCCAACCCTTTGATCAAAGACTGTGCAACACTTCTCGTTCCCATTATTACCAGGATCATCAACCTGTCTCTATCGACCGACATGTTTCCTATGCTTTTCAAACGCTCAGTCGTTAACCCACTTAAAAACCCATCCTATAGACAAGGAACTCCTCTCCAACTACCGTCCAAATACCTATTTCCTATTGAAACAGTTACTCTACGAACGGGTTGTCAGCCTGCTATGTCTAAACCTTTCGTTTGTCTGTTTGTTTGTCTGTCTGTCTGTCTGTCTGTATTTCTGTCTGTCTGTTTTATGTCTGTCTGTCTTGTCTGTCTGTTTTTACGTTTGTTTATATGTCACTTTTTAACGCTAGATGATCTGGTTGCTAGGCGTCGCGACTTGTCATTCTCCGCTTACAGTATCATTGGGCTTTAGAGACCCATAGCAACGCAGAATGATGGAGAGAAAAGGCGAGAGTAAGAAAGGGAGAGCGGTAGGAAATGTGCATGGAAAGAGAAGGCCACATGGCCAATGTTCCCTCTAAGTTGCCTTATTTACGCGTGCACGTGTTTCGAGGATGAAGTGCCGAGAAGACGATCAATGAGAGCTGCGTATACCAGATGGACATTGGACAGTGTAATGTGGGAGAAGAAACAAGCAGAAGGAAACCGTAAAAACCGTGCTTTTCTAGAAGAGCGAGATAGTTGTTTATAATTCAGGTACAGGAATAAGGAGAAAAGAAGATAGCAGAGTCACATAGACTTAGTCCCACAGACAGAATAGCTGCCTGTAAAGAAGCTTACGGCTGAAGCAGATATGACCTGACGCTGCATTGGTAAACAACACTGTGCTTGCCAGCATCGCATCCACAGCAACACAACAGTCGAAGAGCATTGTACGCAGTATCATAAGTAAGTATGTATATGTTTACCCTGTATACATAAGCGGTCGATCTGCCAAGGCATACTGGACTAATACACTGCCATATTCAAAGGCGTTGCACGAGTCTGCAGTCTGGTATCCGTGTGCGTATCTTTTAACGACTTCCACTGGCGATAGTAGGCCACTAAATAATATTATGCAACCACTATATATATGTATAGGACAGGCTTCAAACCCAGGTGGCTAAGGCTGACAGTAAACATGACGCCCGTCTGCAACCTCTTCGGCCGTTGTGAGTGTTACAACAGGGCCATAATTCTCTGTCAGGGCTCTTCCCCGAAAAGTGCAATCGTAATATTGGTATCTGCCAGGACTATACACTGAGTTGATGAACAAGCCATCAGACACATATAACATAAGCTGTAAATATAGAGAGCGCTCAATGTGGCTCACTGTGCGATCCTTCGCAATAACGAGACAGAAGTGTCTGGCTGTAGGGCACATCACTTCTGCTCCCGTGCATCAGACAGCTGATGTCGACGGACAAGAGGAAGAGTGGCTGGTGGCCGTTGCCTGCTTCCAAGCGACCCTCGGTCCGACACGTATTGTTCCGGTCGAAATAAATAACGACAGCGGACAGGGAGAGAGAGGAGAGAGGAGAGAGAGAGAGAGAGAGAGAGAGAGAGAGAGAGAGAGAGAGAGAGAGAGAGAGAGAGAGAGAGAGAGAGAGAGAGAGAGAGAGAGAGAGAGAGAGAGAGAGAGAGAGAGAGAGAGAGAGAGAGAGAGAGAGAGAGAGAGAGAGAGAGAGAGAGAGAGAGAGAGAGAGAGAGAGAGAGAGAGAGAGAGAGAGAGAGAGAGTGAGAGAGAGAGAGAGAGAGAGAGAGAGAGAGAGAGAGAGAGAGAGAGAGAGAGAGAGAGAGAGAGAGGAGAGAGAGAGAGAGAGAGAGAGAGAGAGAGAGAGGAGAGAGAGAGAGAGAGAGGAGAGAGAGAGAGAGAGGAGAGAGAGAGAGAGGGAGAGAGAGAGAGAGAGATTAGAGAGAGAGATTAGAGAGAGGGAGAGATGAGAGGAAGAGAGAGGGAGAGGGAGAGGGATGAGGGACGAGAGAGAGGGAGAGGAGAGAAAGAGAGGGAGAGTGGAGAGCCATGAGAGGCGCAGAGGAAATGCGAGAGGGAGAGGCGAGAGATTTTGCCTGTTAGAGATATCACTGTGGTATTGTTGCTCGAGAGGGAGAGGAGAGAGGAGAGGGATACCACCTGCTGCAAAATGCGTTTGTTTCTGGGGCTCCGCCCCAGAGAGGAGAGTCAGCGTTCCGAGGGAGAGAGGAGAGAGAGGGAGAGAGACAGAGAGAGGGAGACAGAGAGAGATAGAGTCAGAGAGGGAGACAGAGAGACAGAGAGACAGAGAGAGAGAGAGAGAGAGAGAGACAGAGACAGAGAGAGAGACAGAGACAGAGAGAGAGACAGACAGACAGGCAGACAGACAGGCTAACAGACCGACAGACCGACAGACAGACAGACAGACGCAGACAGACAGACAGAGTGAGAGAGAAAGAAAGAGACAGAGCGAGAGAGACAGAGACAGACAGACAGACAGACAGAGACAGACAGAGAGAAAGACGGCGTGGGGAGGTGTCTTGGCAGAAGGACCACTCTGAGTGGGGGAGAGCTGATTCTTCTTCAATGCAGCGCCGATATTAGGAGACCATGGAGGAGATGTCGATGATTTGCCGTTGCGAACGGTCCAGCCCTCATCCCGCCCTCACCCCCATAAAAAACACGACGTCGTCCCAACCTCCCCTTCTTCCTTCACCACCCATTCCAACCAACGGTCGTCCAGTTTTATGAAGCGTGCTCGGATAATGGCGCCCGCGTCTTTTCCTCCCGTCGTCGTGTGCTCCACACCCTGCCCGCCGCACTCCACGTGTCCCTGTCCCACTTCTCCCAACACCCCGTCCTCTCCGCTGATCTATGAGCGATCCTCTACAAAAAAGGCGCACGTTAAATGCCACATATCTAATGAAGGCATTAACGCTACGCAAGAAAGAACAGCCATTATCGTCCGCTCATTGGCCGGAAGTCGTCTGCTGTTCGGAGACTGGTTCCCTGGCTGTTGTTGGCGCCTCGGGATCCTTAAGTTTTGGTTATGACCCGATTAGGGATTCTTCCAATGACCGGCCTACTCATTATTCAATGATTCAGATGTACATTCTTTGATCGCAGCCCAGCGCTTCTTATGCAGCAAGATTTGTGCGAATACAGTTGCATGATCATAATGCTAAGACGCCGAAGGCAATGACTGCAATGGCTTCGTCTCTTACAAGTTATCGCTCCAGTGTCCTTATCCACACTTTCCAGGTTTCTGCAGTGTCTCCTTGACCTCTCAGTGACTTCTCACTTTGGAATTATGGACTTCGGTTTCAGATTCATCAACTTTTGCATTGCACTAAGGACGATATAGAAGTTCAAATGTTCAGATCAGACTTTATAGACGACACATGCATTTCACTTTACCTTTTACAGCTACCGCTACCGCTACCGCTACTGGTACTGCTACTGGTACTGGTACTGCTGCTGCTACTACTACTGCTACTGCTGCTGCTGCTGCTGCTTCTGCTACTGCTACTGCTACTGCTACTGCTACTGCTACTGCTACTACCAGAGCCGGATTAACCTATAAGTGAAATAAGCCATGGCTTAGGTCCCCACAACGTTTTGAGGGCCCCCAACTGTCAGGAAATATAAAAAATACGTTTTGAGGGCCCCCAACTGTCAGGAAATATAAAAATCAGATGGTACAAAGGTCCTATTTGACAATTTTCTTCTGAAAAAAGATGGAAAAGCAAAAAAAGGTCAGTACAAATTTTTAAAAGTAAAAAAAATGGATGGTTTTTCTCTGAATCTGAACAATATTTTTTGCATGGCTGTCCGGTTAGGGCCCCCGGATGGCCCTTGGCTTAGGGCCCCCGAAAGTCTTAATCCGGCCCTGGCTACTACTACTACTACTACTACTACTACTACTACTACTACTACTACTACTACTACTACTACTACTACTACTACTACTACTACTACTACTACTACTACTACGACTACTACGACTACTACTACTACTAATAAAAATAGTAATCGTCCTTAGCATTCTGCTTCACGTTCTATTCTGCCTCTTTGTCTCAACATCCTTCCTTCTCTCTTTTCTCCCTCTCTCCTTTCCCTCCCCTCTCTTTCTCCTTCATGTCTGTCTGTCTGTCTCTTTCTTTCTCACTCTCACTCGCTCTCTCCTCGTCTTTCGCTTTCGACTATATAATTACGTTTGTTGCTTTTGCTCTCTGAGGAGGTGCAGCGCAAAGTCTTAAAACGCATCGTTTACGTTTCTTCCTGTTACCGGAAACTTGGCAGTTTCTTTTCTAATAAGTCCCGCTGTGGGTTTAACAGCTTAATGTCCAAACCTCGTCCAGGGCTTCCTCCTCTTTAACGCAGACGCTCGGGAAAACTAAACTTCTTGCTAACTAAGACTTACTGTCGGCTTTATACGATTCTCGGCCTCATAATCGCGACTTGCAAAGGGGCTCTCAACGCCGTAATGACTGGATCAGTCTCTGATTTAAGTCCAATGGTTCGTGCCACCTATGGATTAAAAAAATCTGCATCATCCAAAGAATTAGTTTCTTCTGCAACTTCCTTTGCATTCATATGGGTATGGCTACGGTTGTTGTGGGACATAACCATAGCAACGAGTATGCGTGGTCCTCTGTTAATTGATCACGACAATTAATTGCTTCTATTTGGAGTTGGATAAATGCCACCTAAAAAGTTTAAAGCTATTGCTGAATTTTAAAAGGCAGAACAGAAAATTTGTCATATCATATCATATCATATCATATCATATCATATCATATCATATCATATCATATCATATCATATCATATCATATCATATCATATCATATCATATCATATCATATCATATCATATCATATCATATCATATCATATCATATCATATCAATCAATCAATCAATCAATCAATCAATCAATCAATCAATCAATCAATCAATCAATCAATCAATCAATCAATCAATCAATAACTTTATTGTCCTAACTTTACTGTCCTATCATATCATATCATAGCAGTTGTGGGTGTAGGCGTATGCTCGGTGCCTTGCAGCCGGAGGGTTGCGGATTCGAATCCACCTCAAGCCGCCGCGTAGGGACCCTGGGCAAGTCCTTCACTCGCAATTGCTCATGCGCTTCGGCGTGAAACTCCGATTCAGTGTCCGCGCTAGTTGGGAGCGCCTCTGAGTAGAACTCTGAAGGGGCGCTATAACAAGTGCTCATACATACATGCATATCATATCATATAATTATATCATATCATATCATATCATATCATATCATATCATATCATATCATATCATATCATATCATATCATATCATATCATATCATATCATATCATTCGTTTATTGAGATAAGACCTGTCCTCAGAACGCAAAGGTAACATATGACAAGTGAATAGCAGATTAAGCCCAGTAAACGTTTAAACAGTACACGTTATAAGACGCTCTTATTATTCTTACTAGTAAGTTCAAATAGAGGCAACCTAGCCACCCTTTAATCTAAAAATAAAATGGCATTATTAGTAATGGATACGCTTTAAATATTTACAGTCGATGATGATCTCTGGCTTTGGGTATCGAATAAAAGCCGGACTTATTGTCTTACGCTCTGTTCGTTCCATCCAAAATGAAACCCATCGATGGAACTGTGACCGGTTGTTCCCATCTGGACCATAATTCGTCAGCCCATTACTCGGTCTGTAATCGTTGTCGAAAACCAAACATGTTCCCAGTGTTTATGTTACGTGGGAGATGATCATTCGCTGTATACTGTAGGTCCCGAATTTCGCCATTCACGACCAGCGCTGAAAGATATGATCTACTAGTCTATTAGACACAGTCCAAACGCAATGGGAACAGATGCAATGGGAATGGGAACAGTCCCAAACGCAATGCCAACAACAAGGATGCAGCCATATTGTGTACTGCGAAAACATGCCCGAGGTTAACACGTGATGCGCAAATCACCAGAGAGCGTTTCGCATTGACCTAACTGGGCCAAGCTGTACACGAACATCGTGCTCACGCAACTCGTTGCAATTGAACGGTTCTATGGACTAAAGTAAGATGTACTGTGTGTCTTGCTACTGACCTTTCAGTAGGCCTTCATTAGATCTGACTTCAAGGGCTCGTAACTTTGCGGATGTTTTCTCTACAGCGCTCGTTAATAAGCTGGTGCCCTGCGTTCAGCTTTAGTGTAGCGCTTTAGAAATCTTGAGTTTACGATTATTATTCGACACATTCTGGCTGTTAAAACCATTCTCTTCTGTCCTTAAGGTGCACCTTTTATATCTGTTAAAGGCAGCCAGATGGATGGATATCCTCAGCTGGATACGGAAAGTTAAAAGAAGAGGCTCAACAGCGAGAGGAGTGGCGACGTCGGACATTTGAACCTGCCTAGTGGAGGCAGAGAACGAGAAGAGACACCTCCATTATTCTCGTTGATTGCATTGGTGAATTTACAATACAATACAATTAGAAATTTATAGCGCGCTTTAACAAGAAAAAGTCTTGCACGAAAGCGTTTGCGCTGTGTTCTTAGTCATAGTGTAATGAGATCGATCAGTTTTTAATTTTGATTTAAATTGGGTAGCAGATGAACATTGACGGATTGCAGCTGGGAGACTGTTATTTTTAGACTGTTAATTCAGACAGGAGACTGCTCGATTTCAGTCCATTTAGGAAAAATTCAGCACCAACTTTAAGACCATCTTCACCTTACAGTGCCTTGACTGCTTGGCCTTATCCCAGTGGCGTAAATCAGGGGGGGGGGCAGAGGGGACTGTTCCCCAAAGTTTTGACTGGGGTTCTCTGCCCCCTACCTCCCCAAATGTAAAAATCGGGGCCCAGAGAAATATGTCCCCAAAGTGATGTACCGATTTTCGCCTCCTCCTTATCCTATCGTACCGTAGCTTGCTTTCTCTGCTTACTTAGGCCTACACCTGACACTCTTTCATCAGTATCTTCGACTCTCTCACTTTTCTTCTGACTGTACGGCAGTTGCTTTTTCCTCTTGCCTCTGTCTCTACCCCTGCCTGGTTCTACTCCCTTCTTATACGCATTGATAAACCAACGTCCCGTACAGGCACCCAACCACTGCGACCGTCGCATGAAAGCGGTTTTCATTAATGCTTCGCCGGCTGCGATGAATTTCTTCATGAAAGATCCTGTCGTGGCCTCTTGAATTCCGGCTTCCGCTTTTCACTCTCTTCCATTGAGACGCGGCAACCACGGGCTAATCCGTCAGCCATGTCCTCGACCCCTCGTCCCTCCCACCCGCCAGACGGCCGCCCATAAGAAATTCCAAGCCGAAGCAAATCCTCCGCTCCCTTCGCCGACAGAAATAGACTAGCGACTGTCCGGCCACGACGCAAAAGGGTGGCAGATAAAAGACCCGGCCCCCAATTTAAATTCTTGTCGCCGCTGATATTGAAAGCGCCACATCCCTCACTTCCCCGAAAGTATAAATGACCTGGAAAGTGGCCAAACGATGCGTTCCAACTCCGCCACTGTTCGCATTCTGACTGTTTCTTCTTCCAAGCCTGTTTTGTTATTATTTTTTCGTTAATCTTCTGTTTCACACAGCTATTCGTTATTCTTCAACACTCCTTCAATCTCTGTTTTGTTATTATTTTTTCTTTTCTTCTTCGCTTATTCCCTGTTCTTCGTGTTATTCTTGTTCTGGTCTTGTACATGTTCTTGCTTTTCTTATCCTTTCTCCTCTCCAATTTCTCTTCTTTTCCCTCCATTTTTGTTCTTGCTCCTGTTCTTCTTGTTCTATTCTTCTTTTTTACAATTATCATCATCATCATCGTCGTTGTCGTCGACGTCGTCGTCGTTGTCATTATTATCATCATCATCAATATCATCATCATCATCATCATCATCATCATCATCATCATCATCATCATCATCATCATCATCATCATCATCATCATCATCATCATCATCATCGTCATCGTCATCGTCATCGTCATCGTCATCGTCATCGCCATCGTGATCGTGATCGTCAGCGTCAGTCAGCGTCATCACCACCACCACCACCACCACCACCACCACCACCACCACCACCACCTCCAACCACCACCACCACCACCACCACCACCACCACCACCACCACCACCACCACCACCACCACCACCACCACCACCACCACCACCACCACCACCACCACCACTTCACCACCACCACCACCACCACCACCACCACCTCCACCACCACCACCACCACCACCACCACCACCACCACCACCACCACCACCACCACCACCACCACCAACCACTGCCACTGCCTGCACCACCACCACCACCTGTTTATGTATGTGTCTGTCTGTCTATGCATGTGTAAATGCACGTAAAACTATGTATGATTGCATGATTGTATGAAATGTATGTCGGCCTTTATCTATCTGCGTCTCTGTCCTTCCGTCTGCCTGTCTCTGTCCGAAAGATGTCTGTTTGTATCTCTGTCTGTCTCCATTCGAAGTCATAAGTCGGCATTTCTTTGGCATCTTTGGCCTTATTCACCCAGACGACCATATTCGGACAAAATCGCTGATGCGAGGATTTGGTCAGTGTTCATTCCAAGTCCTAAACCAAAGGTCAGGAGGGTCAATAGGCAGCTGGCATATACTGCTTCGCAGAAGAGGAAGATTAAACAGAAGGAGGAGGAGGAGGAAGGGGAGGGAGGGAGAGAGTACCACCACTACCACCACCACCACCACCACCATCATCATCATCATCATCATCATCATCATCATCATCATATTCATCATCATCATCTTCTTCTTCTCCTTCTTCTTCTGCTGCTGCTGCTAATACTACTACTACCTCGCCTGAATATATATATGTCTCTGTCTCTGTCTCTGTCTGTCTTTCTGTCTGTTTTGTCTGTTCATCTATGAGGAAATGAAAGTGCGATGGGAGCTAAAGGCGAATCGTCATCGGAAACTGCCACAGGGACATCTGAAGTAACTTTCAAACGACTGATTGGCAATACATTCTGATTTTGTAATATTAGATCCATTATGTATGACATAGCTGCAGTTAATATGATAGACTGCAGGCGCTGTATCGTTCAGTGATGAATGCTCAAAACTATTCATTTTTCTGGCTCCAAAAACACTGGAACACCGGAACCGAGTCCGTTCCCGGCTGGAGCGGAAGAGGAGACGCCTGTCCGTCATCTGGGGAACCGTTAGCACTTCCGGCGAGGTGCATTATGGACTTGGATACATGAAATGATCGGAGAGGACGCGACACCTCGTGTCTGACCGTGACAAATGAACGCAGCGCTCCTTGCAACACCCAACATCTCGCTTCCATCAGACACGAAGCTATGGTGGTGGTGATGATGATGATGATGATGATGATGATGATGATGACGACGACGACGATGATAACAGACTAGGAAATTCAGTCAGATAAAAGACACACAGATACGCAGAGAAACATCCAGACATCGAGTCAGACTGACCGTGCGTGTGCATGTAACGTTATTGGTCGGTGCTGATATTGCGCTCTATGTCTTTCCTAACTGTGGCAGGTGCTCTGTGGCGTCCTTTCTTGTGGCTGTCACACGGACTTCTGCGTCGCAAAATGGCCATCTTGACCAACTGACCAATCGAAACACAGCCAACTCCGCTTTGACGACTTGATTAAATTTTCAGAGGATGCCAAAATAAAATCGGAATGTAGGACGAACCAAGCTCAGTTTTATTAGTAAATAAATAACGCGATTTTCTGCTTATATAGCCTATGTGTGTATGTGCGTATAAATGATTGCATATATGTACGTATGCATGTATTTATATATGTATAAAACTTATACTGTATATATATGTGTATGTTTTTTGCATTTATGTATTTCCATGCATGCATGCATTATATATGTGTAAAATATAGTACTTTCTAGATCATAAAGTCGCGTCATATCTCAGCCTTTCTTTTGATTCAATGATAGGCTACATTTATCTGGACAAAGTCAATCGCTATGAAACAGAGTAGTTAATTATTTTTTGTTTACGGACAAGAAATTATTGATACCTTTATCATTTAGGCCTAGGATATAAATATCTCTTTACTTTGGATTGGATTAAAAGTTCACTCCGAAGTTAACGCCGTAGAACGAATGTAGTAAGCAGCGCAGACGCAGTTACTCTTGATGTGACGCTGTATTAAAATTTCGATTTCCATCTCATTATACGTTTCAGAAACCTGCAGTAACATGATCTAACTTGTAAAAATTCTACATAGATCTGTAATCAGGGATTGACAAATTACTTGGAGAAATGTAATTACAAGTTATCTTGGAGCATGAAATATAATTTCAAACTACAAAATATATTGGAAAATGTAATTGAATTACACATTGTAAATTTCAAATTACGTGATTTCAAGTAATTGAAATTACGTAATTTCAATTTTCAAATTACGTAATTTCAAATTACGTAATTTCAATTACTGCCCAACCCTTTCAATAATACAGCGCTTCTTCAACTTATTGCCTCAGCGACCCGTCTAACCTTAAAGGATAAACGAATAAAATTATGTAATACAATGCATATCCATTTCAAATGTAAACTTCGAAAGGCCCATTGGAACGATGCGGAGGGCTTTGAGCGACGACGCACGATTAAAGCGTGTATACTGAAGTACGTTTAGATTGAAAGTGATAGAGTGAGCTGGTAGGAAATGTATATTTAAAACTTGGCTTTTTATCTTCGGCAAGCGAGTAGTTCTGTTACCATTTAGGTTCGTCTGCGGAACGGAAGCAAGGAGGGAGTATGCAAATGTAATCGAATAGGCAATAAGGCGGAGACAGAGATTAACAGACAGGCGGAACGCGGGGGGAGGGAAAAGACAGAAAGAAGGATGGCAGCTGTCCACGGGCTTAAAAACGACGATGAAACATTGTCAAACCAAAGGCAGCGACAGAGATTGAAGAATTGGAATAGAAGAGAAGAAGGAGAAGGAGGAGGAAGAGAGGAAGAAGAAGAAGAAAAGAGGAGAAAAAAAAGAAGAAAAAGAAGAAGAAAAAGAAGAAGAAGAGGAGGAGGAGAAGAAGAAGAAGAAGAACATGATGACGATGATGATGATAATGATGATGATGATGATGATGATGATGATGATGATGATGATGATGATGATGATGATGATGATGATGATGATGATGATGATGATGATGATGATGATGACAATAAACAGGAACAAGAAAGCTGGAAACATTGATTAACAGGCAGAAAGAGGAGAAAGTGAAGGAATCAGAACACAGAATAGCGCAATTGATTTTTCTCATCAGCAAACACTCATTCTTGCTTTGGGCAGCGTCGATGAGCTCATGATCCATAATGAGTTCCGCGAACGTCTTTTCCATTTCACTTCTGCAAAGTCTATTAACGCTAAGTTCACTTCAATTTAAAACAATACTCTTAAAAAATCATCTCTCTGTTATCTTAATTTGCTGTTCCTGCTCTCCTTCTCCTACTCCACCTCCCCTTCCCCTCCTTCTCCTCCTTCTGTTTAATCTTCCTCTTCTGCGAAGCAGTAAGTTACATGCCAGCTGCCTATTGACCTTCCTGACCTTTGGTTTAGGACTTGGAATGAACCCTGACTCAATCCTCGCATCAGCGATTTTGTCCGAATATGGTCGTCTGGGTGAATAAGGCCAAAGATGCCAAAGAAATGCCGACTTATGACTTCGAATGGAGACAGACAGAGATACAAACAGACATCTTTCGGACAGAGACAGGCAGACGGAAAGACAGAGACGGCAGATGTACAGATAAAATCATGCATACAAACATACATACATTTCATACAATCATGCAATCATACATAGTTTTACGTGCATTTACACATGCATATATAGACAGAAGACATGCATGTAGATATAAACAGAAGACAGACAGAAGCAAACATGAAAGACAGACAGACACGACAGACAACAGACAGACAGAGACACAAACCTACACAAGAAGGCAACTTATATGCATAGAAACTAGAAAGCAGACGGACATACAGACATACTGTACGTAGACGATGAACGCTACACACTATCTGCAATCGCCTCATTTACAGCCAATGCATCATCATCCTTTGTTAAGATGCTCACATCTCGTCTGTCCATGTATCAGGCACGCGCTCTCAGCATCTCCCAAGCACACTGTATAATTCTGTCTGTCTGTCTTTGTCTTTATCTCTCTCTGTGTCTCTGTCTCTGTATCTCTGTGTCTCTGTCTCTGTCTCTGTATCTCTCTGTGTCTTTATCTCTCTGTGTGTCACTCTCTGTCTCTGTTTCTCTCTCTGTGTCTTTATCTCTGTCTCTGTGTCTCTCTGTGTCTCTGTCTCTATTTCTGTATCTCTCTGTGTCTTTATCTGTGTGTGTCTGTCTGTCTCTGTCTCTGTGTCTGTCTGCTTCTCTCTCTTTCTGTGTCTGTCTGTCTCTGTCTCTATCTCTGTCCCTGTCTCTCTGTGTCTCTCTGTCTATGTCTCTCACTGTCTTTATCTATCTCTCTGTGTCTGTCTTTCTCTGTCCTTGTATCTCTCTGTGTCTTTAGTAATCTCTCTGTCTGTCTGTCGCTCTCTCTCTTTCTCTATCTGGCCATCAGCCGTCAGCCATCTCCATGCATTCGTTGTCTGCTGCAAACGATCGCACTGCGCGCCCTGACCATCGCATCAGCATCATCAGCAGCAGCAGCAGCATCACCATCGAGAGCAGTATTCCTGTCTCAGCAGCCTCATCGTCACAGTCCGTTTGGATTAGAACGGCGGAGCAGTGGACCGTAACCACCTCTGGTGCAGATGATGCCTTCATCTTAAGTCGTCTTCGATTCCTCGTCTGTTAGTTGGATTATGTTGCGATGGCCGACACTGCTCTGGTCGCTCTCGCTCTCCTGCTACTCCTCCACGCATCGTCGGTCACCATCGTGACAACGACGGAATACGCGGAACAGGTGTCAACAATGCCGTCTACGACGCAGGGGATTGAGGAGGAGGAGAGACACGGGCGCTCGGGGTTGAGCAATCACCCTTCGATGACCCTGCTCCACACCGGTCAGATCCTTGTCCGATCGCTGGTCAAACGGAGACCCTGGAGGTGGACGCCAGGGCTGATAGACTGCGAGCAATTCATATCCGACATGGAGTCAAGGTAATAATAATATTTATTCTTTAATGAAGCGCATGACAAAAGCACTGCGCTATACATGTAAGTTAGGCCAACATGTTATGACGATTAAACAATTAACAAGAACACAAATTACAGATGACTTAAATCAGCAAAGTTGTAGCCATGCAAGGTGCAAGCTCATTGTATTTTTGCTGCCACATAGGGAATAAAAGCATGAGCTAAACCCAGGGAATCGAACCCGGTCCGTGAAACTTCAGGCAAGAGTGTTACCCATTATACTATCCCCTCCCCAGTTAGGCGACAGTGTGGACTATTGTGAGTGCGACGAGCATGATTGCTATGATCAGTCTTTCTCTTTGGGACTAATGTAATATAATTATCAATATCTGGCTGATGTATTATTCCGGCCTCTCTCAGCATCCTCGCATCGTCCACTCCGCTCTTCAAACAGACTTGATCTTTTAGTTCCTCATACTAGAACAGCTGTGGCTCAGTCCCGGTCCTTTACATCAATTGGTCCCTCTCTTTGGAATGCGCTGTCTCCATATACTCTCAAATTCTAGCTGGTAACCCCCTCTTCCTTATTTGCTTTTCTCAAAACCTATTTCTTCTCTTGTGACTTTGCGCACTGGGAGCGCCTCTGAACGGTTCACCTTGCTAGCGGCGCTTTATAAATGTTTGAATACAATACAATAAAGCGTCAAAATTTATAAATTCTCAACGCGGCGCAAAACGTTGAGTCAGTAAGACAAGATAAATCCGCAAGAGCTTAGTCGCTGAGTCACTTTCGGAAAGATCGGGTCTAGACAGCCCGTGAGATGGTAAGACGAAAATTGATGATGGCTGGTTTTTTTAGCAGAACGATGACAGGAATGATAACTGTTTAGAGAACGACTTTGACTTTTGGTAGAAATGTTGCAGTTGCAGTCTTGCAGACGAAAGGAGAAGAGTGAATGGAGAGTTCATAATGGAGTATACAGAGCTCCTATAGACAATTGTTGATTTGTTTTCCACAGAAAAGCCATCGAATGCAACTTTCTAAATTAAAATGCTGACAAAAGATTAGTCGATATGGGATTAGATTAGGCTAGATTCGATAAGATGGATTTGATTCTGTAATGCCTGATCACATAGTCTAATAATCATTTACCTATTATATAATTTTGATTCTCTCGAGTCTAATTGCTTTCGTACCTGATAAAGTTCTTCTTTAGTTCCATATTTTATAGATTTGGTTCGAGAGTGCCTCTTCAAGGTCCGGGTGTATGTACCCGAGGTGGGATGTGACTCATGAAATATCATAGAAATTTAGGGAAAAACAAAAATTCCGAGTTAATATTTCAAGTTTTCTGCCGTTTCGTTTAGCAATAACCTGTGGATAGCAGTAATCTTTCTCCTCATGGCACTTCATTGCATCTGCCAGGCTGTAATAGAATACCAATCCCATCATGGTTTTTTACTCACGATGATAACAAAACCAGCGAGTGAGGTAGGCACTCCTTTAAGACATTTTCGTCATGGGGGTGGGGCAGTGTGGCGGTGAAATGAGAGGAACTGGGTCGCTGGCATTAGCGGAAGAACAGACCCCTAATTACACCTACGTCTATAACCCAGTCTATATATCGCTCTTTCTTCGATGGCAGTGATCTCCTTTGAGATCCTTTTATGTATGTTTTATTTCTTTCCGCACATTGATTCGGGCACGGCGTTCCATCTTGTCCAGTGGTCCATTGGTCGTATACCACCATCGCACATCCACACACTCTGCTTGGTGCAACAAAATAATATGCCTAAGCTACGACTTATAACTGAATCTCGTTCTGTTTCTCCGACAGACAAGAAAGACAAGTACTTCTGACAGGTCATTTAAATCTTCGATTCAACGGTTCGCTTGCATCATATTTTATTACAGTTGTATTACAACAAATCGCATTAAAGAAATGAATGCGATGACTGCATTCGATAGACATGCAATATAAGCGAAAACTCAAGAAGACTGTAGCATAAACGAAAAGAAAAGAAGACTGAAACATAACGAAAACAAAAGAAGACATAAACATAACGAAAACAAAAGAAGACATAAACATAACGAAAACAAAAGAAGACATAAACATAACGAAAACAAAAGAAGACATAAACATAACGAAAACAAAAGAAGACATAAACATAACGAAAACAAAGGAAGACTGAAATATAAACAAAGACATAACAAGGCTTGGACTTGACATTAGAAGAACATTGAACTTGATAAAAATCCACCCAAAATTGATATAAAGTTCGTTTGCTCACACTCATCGCCGCCATTCAGGTGATGGTCATGATGATGAATATGATGGCGATGACGATGACGATGTGGATGACGCTGATATTAAGCCTGCACTAAAATACATGTCTATCACAATATTGTCACATTATATTAAATGTAATTATTTAATTAGCGATGGCAGCCAGGCATTCGGATCAGTGGAAGCCACATTTGAATTTATGGATATCTGACATTCAATTAGCTCATTCTACCGTATTTTTCGATAGCGTGTTTAGTCTTGGGTCGCGTTCTTGATTAAAATGAAAAATACAGCGATAGCAACATGACTGTTATAAATACGTGTTTGTCGAGCGGATAATTAGTTTGCACTGGTGGTTCCGATAACCCACGGCTCCAATGTATATTTTTCCAACTGCCAAAGGGCTAGTTCAACTACAAGGCTCTTTTATGACAAACTAGTGATCAGGTATACTGTAGACGGTTATTTTCCAATAATCAAACGATTTTCAAATTGGGAATTGCATTTTTCGATAACCCAATGATCCTATTTGAGAAAGAATTATTTTTTCCCCACTTCCAAATGATTAGTCGAGAAAGTGCACTGATCTGACTTTGAAATCACAAGCTCGGTTATTTGCTATTTCTGAGGTATAATATTGTATTTATTTTCGCCATTCATTCATCACATAGCCAGACGGTAATAACGCCCATTTATTACCACAAGGGTGTAATATCTTGATGACGGAATACCGAACCCTAGGGAGTGAAGTCGCTAACACTTCAGCCTCCTGTCCAATTCTGGTGAGACGGCCTCAGGCGTATTTCTCTAACTGATGGATGGCTTTCCGCGTTATATAGGCCTGTGTTGCACTGTGTTATCTACGTATAAGCTTGATAAAAATATACCTACGCGATGAATGGGACTTTGTTTCAGAATAATCTGTCATTGGCACATAGACTATATATCAGGCCCAAATATTCTTGATTATATCAGTGTGTAATTATACGCTGGATAGATAATATAAATGAGGACATAACATCACTTGGACTAGCACTAAAGGGAACAATGGACTTGACAAATGACCGAGGACAGTGAAGGTAATTTATTCGTACCCATCGCCGCCAAATGTCTGGCGTCAGGAACTGATGACGATGGTGATGATGATGATGCTGCTGCTGATGATATAACATATGTCATATAGATTTCCGCTCATCTTTTCAAACAAAAATGATATACATGTCTTATATTTTTCTGCTTATTGTTTCGTGTTTCATCACGACACAAGATCCTTTGTTTCTATTTCTTTCGAAATTGCACGTTGTCCATTGGCAATCTCTCTAGATATGCGAACCATCTGAGTCTTTGTTGAACGATTTTGTCTATAGCGGAGTTGTTTGGATACCTAATGCTTGTCTAATGTAATCGTTTCTTATTTTCTGCAGTCTTGAAATTCCTGCGATCTTTCTTAGCCAACTCATTTCTGATGCAGGAATTCTGTTCTCATCCTGTTTTCGCATTGTCCAGCTATCCGTATAGAAAAATCGGTCGTTTTATCGCCTCGAATATTTTTATCTTGGTTTCTTAGTTTATGCTCTGCTTCTCCATATCCTGTTCATCATTCTAAATGCTTGTGAAGTGCGTCCAATTCTTCGTTGTATGTCTTTAGCGTTGCTGCCATCTGCATGCGTTAATTAGCCCTTCTATAGGTAGCTCAATAACTTCTCTTTGGATGTTGATAGTTATTGGCGTCTCTTTGGTCATTTCAATCAAATTTTTTTGTTTTCTTCTCTGCGTTGATCATTAGGCCGAATCTTCTACTGGTTTCGCAATCTGTGTCGTAACACCCTGTAGTAGTGGTCCGCTTCTAGTGAGGAGGCCAAAGTCGTCAGCAAATCTGAGATTATTCACCAGTCATCCATTTAATTTGTGTTTACGACATCACACTGACATTCAATTTCTACGGCGACAAACTACTCTGTCTGGTTATATCTGTCCGTCTGTCTACGAGTCCTGTTGCCTTCCTGCCAACCGATATTAATTAATTACCCCAGCTGTCTCTTCGGCCTACATGTTTCTGATTGCAACAAAATTGACGGAGTATGTATAAGAATTTGGTCACGAACCCTAGA